>CM033647.1:137522892-137602138 GCA_019512145.1 Engystomops pustulosus | reverse complement strand
ATCTTATAGGGTTCATGCCGGTGTGCTACAACTATGAGATCAGTGTACACTGCTGCCGTCCTTTACCTCCTGAATGCTACTCTACAACCTCTGAAACTCCTACACCCCCTACAACCACAACTACAACTACATCACCAACAACCACCACCTTTGAGACTCCGACTCCAACTGTTATAGGACCCAGTACAACTACACTGGTGACCACCACTACAAGTAAGAATAAAATGGCATAAAAAATAGGCAATATTTATTATTAATATATTTATTTTGTTTAATTCAAAACAAAGACACCCAACTTGTGCGTTGAACAAATTTGATGTATTTGTTTCAGGCCTGCAATAGAAATATTATTAGTTGCAATTAAAGTGAATTAACTATGTTGTAGCAACATGTCAACACCTTCTATCAATAGATGGGGTTTCCAGATTTGGTAACTCCCAACTAAAGGACCTTTATTGGAATATCCTTTGGATGGAAATTTATATAAAAAATGAAATGACTGATAACTTGTGTGTACATAAGCCATGTATACATGGTATTCTAAAATGTTTACTTAAATTAATTTTTAGGTCAAACAACCACTACAGAGAGCACACCAACACAAAGTACAACTACATCACCAACAACTACGACCTCCCCGACTACAACCACTACTATCGTTACAACTACTCCAGAGCCTTCGACTACAACCACTACACAGGTCCCTACTACAAGTAAGGCTCATTTTGTTAGGAGCATATTACATGAAGACATCAGGGCAAATTTATTAAGGGTGTGTGAAATATTATCCTCAAACCCTGTCAATGTTTTGTCTGGCCATACTGATCTACTAGGGTTTATTCAAACGTAAAGTTTGATAGAAATTTTTGATTGCAGTTTTCAAGCCAAAACTAGGAGTGAGGGTAGAAAACAACCCCCAAATCTATTTCCCCCACTGAACTTGGTCCAGTGATCCTGTAGAAATAAGAAGAACATTAAATGGATCAGACCAATCGTAGGTTCTGTAGATAGGTGATAATTCGTGTTTGTCTGAATACCCCTAAACTGTATAAGAAAAACAGCAAAATGAAATATGTGAAAGCAGAGATACATAGACTAGAGGCAATTTTACATGAAGAAAAGTGAATAGGACAGGTAAGTATAAAAGTTTTATCACTTTTTGTGAAGATATAATAGGCAGAGAATCCCACCTATTATTGTTATTTGTGCTGAACCTGTTGCATCATTAAAGAGTAAATGCTAAATTCTGATTTTTTTTCCCCAGAGTTCCTTTTATGTGTTTGCTTGGTAAATGTGTTATAATTTTTTATATTTTTTCTAGCCCCTGTAATCTGTGATCCCCAGTGTAAATGGTCACAATGGTTTGATGTGAGTTATCCTGAATATGAACCTAATGGAGGAGATTTTGAGACCTATGAGAACATTGTGAAGGCTGGACTTGAAGTGTGTGAGGGGAATATGAGACCTGAGAACATTTCCTGCAGAGCAGAGAGATTCCCAGATATACCACTCAACCAGCTGGGACAGATACTGACATGTGATAAATCCACGGGACTCATCTGTAACAACAATGATCAGACAGGGTTCATGCCAGTGTGCTACAACTATGAGACCAGTGTATACTGCTGCCGTCCTTTACCTCCTGAATGCTACTCTACAACCTCTGAAACTCCTACCACCCCTACGACCACAACTACAACTACAACTAAATCACCAACAACCACCAGCTTTGAGACTCCAACTCCAACTGTTATAGAACCAACCACAACTACATTGGTGACCACCACTACAAGTAAGAATAAAACTCTTGACTTCTAGTTTTTGCAATTGCTCTAAGTTCATACATTGTGTTAGAATCTTATTTTTTTTTTATTATTTAAATCCTGCTATATAGAAGGAATAGTATTATTGGTTGTTCAAGGAAACATGTTAGCACCATCTAATAGGAGGTAAAAGTGTTCAAGTGCAATTATTCATTGAATTGGTGTGAGACCCAAAAATGCTGACCCAACTATAAAATATTTATGGCAGATACTGTGGATCTTTTCACTCCTAAAATGAAATTATTGACAACATTTTCTTTAAAATATTTACTTACATTTATTTTTAGGTCAAACAACCACTACAAAGACCACGCCAACACAGAGTACAACTACATCACCGACAACTACCACCTCCCCGACTACAATCGCTACACAGTCTACTTCTACCTCACTGACAAAGTCTCCAAGTAAGACCCATGGAACAAGTAAAATATAAAGACATTCCAAATTATTTCATAGAGATTCCACTCTGTTATTTTGAGTGGAAAAGTTTGATAGGGGGATAAGCCCTTACAAAAAAATAGCAGGGGTTCCCCAGCTGTGCAAAAATCCATCCCAGTCCAAGAGGTCACTCTAAAACGCAGTTGATGTTATTTAACTTTGACTTCTTGTCAAATGCTTCTTCAAAGCTTTTAACGTACCTTTACACATAAAGTTTTGATCAAAACTTTTATTTTTTATCAAAATAAGGAGAGAATAAGAAAAATAGGACTTCTTTTTTATAGTCCTTTGCCATATCATTGATAACATTAATGTCAATTCCTGTCCATAGAGTAGCTGATATCTGTCTACCACTGAAATATCACTGATCATGAGATTTGAGAACCCATGTGCCATGATAAGTGCCGCAAGTCATGAATGCGCATTGCAGCTTCATTAATTTAGTTGGTGCTGCTTAAGAAGGCCATTGGATTTTTAATAGCACTGCCATTTAGATGAATGGAACAACAGCTTCCATTGAGTGGTATCCCAGCCAATAACAAGAAAGGTGATCCTGTGTGAATGGAGCCATCGGATGCTCACGTATGCTCCCATATTGGTGCTAGTTGGTCTGAAGGACAAAGAGTATTATAAAGGGGAAAAAAATGATCAGACGAAATCCTGTGGATAGGGGATAACTTATCATTTTTGACTAGTCCTAACAATCCACTCCTAACATTTTCTCATAAATTGCATAACAAAAACTGTAAAATGGCACATATGAAAGCAGGAATACATAGAATAGACTGAATTAGATGGCGAAATATAGTATATTTGACGATGTTGACCTATCCAGGGTCTGTGATATTTGGGCTACTAGTCTACAAAAAGAAAATACCAAATTCTGATTTGTTCCCTAGAACTCCTGTGATGTATTTCCTTGGTAAATGTCTTATATTCCTTTCTAATTTTTTTTTCTAGCCACTCCAAATTGTGATCCCCAGTGTGAATGGTCACAATGGTTTGATGTGAGTTATCCTAAATATGAACCTAATGGAGGAGATTTTGAGACCTATGAGAACATTGTGAAGGCTGGACTTGTAGTGTGTGAGGGGAATATGAGACCTGAGAACATTTCCTGCAGAGCAGAGAGATTTCCAGACATACCACTCAACCAGCTGGGACAGATGGTAACCTGTGATGTCTCCGTTGGACTCATCTGTAACAACAAGGATCTTATAGGGTTCATGCCCGTGTGCTACAACTATGAGATCAGTGTATACTGCTGCCGTCCTTTACCAGATTTCTGCTACTCTACAACCTCTGAAACTCCTACCACCCCTACGACCACAACTACAACTACATCACCAACAACCACCAGCTTTGAGACTCCAACTCCAACTGTTATAGAACCAACCACATCTACAGTGGTGACCACCACTACAAGTGAGAATAAAACTATGAACCTTTTTCTAGTTCATTGTATTAATTTTGGGGTTTTTTTATGTATTATTGGTTAGAAAGAAAAGTATTGGTTGTTTAGGGTGGGAAGTGATGACCTTCTAGATCTCTGCTTGCGGTTATTCTATAGAAAGCTTCATTGTCTAGAAAATAGGTCTTGAAAAATGAGGAATTGATACAGAAAGTATATTGGAAAATTGTATAAATAATACAAACAATAATATTCATTTGCCAAAATGGGAATACCCCATTAATCTAAGCCCATTTCATGTTTCCATTAGTTCCACAATAATAATGTCCAGTGTCACCCACCCATTGTTAATTTATATTTTGTTTGGAAACATACAGGGTCTACTACTCCATCATCCTCATCTACTACATCCAAGACCACTACTAGTAGCCCCACTACTACCAGTGTGACGACAACTTCATCAACAATAATCACAACCACAGCATGTACAACAGAGACTGAAGAAACAACTCCAACACGTAAGAAACACTTACAGTACATCTTTCTCTGAGTAAAGAGGAGTGTAAATAAATATGGATCAACTCGAAAGATGTATTATAGGTCCAGTCATTGCTTTCTTCTCTTCTAGTCTAAAGATATTGGATATTTCAAATGGAAAACCAAACTAATATAAATCAAAACTAAACATAAAATCTAATTGATTAAATTACATATTTTTGTAAGGCATCACTTATGAAAACTAGAAACCCCACACAAATATACTACAAGAGTATAAAAATATATTGTATTGGCAATTCAAATAATAAAAACAATCAATACATATATATATTACATGTGTGACCTAAAACAGGTAGACACGGTGGCTGGAGTCAGGGACAAGCAGTATAATAGTACCACAACATAACCCTGTCCTAGGGAGAACATGACCAAAATATATTCACATGTTTCACTGGAGTGTAGGCCCTCGCTCTCCTGATTACTGGGATCCTAGGAGTTTATTTGGTGATCAGAAACTTGTACCCAGTTCTGTGGTCAGAGAATTTAAGTGCCTAAAGAATTGCCAAAATTTGCTTAATACATGTTTTCTCTTTAATTTAGGAACCCCGAGTTGTGTTCCTGTTTGCTCATGGTCAAAATGGTTTGATGTGAGTTATCCCAAATATGAAACCAATGGAGGAGATTTTGAGACCTATGAAAACATTCAAAATACTGGATTGGAAGTGTGTGAGGGAGATATGAGACCTCAAAACATTTCCTGCAGAGCAGAGAGATTCCCAGACATACCACTGGACCAGCTGGGTCAGATATTGACCTGTGATGTCTCCACTGGACTCATCTGTAACAACAATGATCAGACAGGATACATGCCGGTGTGTTACAACTATGAAATCAGTGTATACTGCTGCAGTCCTTTACCTCCTGAATGCTACTCTACGACCTCTCCAACTACTACAATGACAACTCAAAGTACTACTACCAAGATCACTACCACAGAGATACCAACCACTACATCAACAGCAACTACCACAACTGCAAGTACAACTACAACTGAGTTAACAAGTACCACAGAGTTAACAACTCCATACACCACAACAACTGAAAGTTCTACTCCAACCACTTCAGAAACGACCACCACTATAACCAAGAGTTCAACTCCTACCACTACAGAAACCCCCACCACAACAACTGAAAGCACAACTCCTACTACTATAGAATCCTCCACCACAACAACTGTAACTTCAACTCCTACCACTACAAAGACCACCCCAACAACAACTGAAAGTCTGATGACTACCACTACAGAGAGCACAACTACAAGTAAAACTACTACAGAGACCCCCACAACAACTGAGAGTACAACTCATACCCCTACAGAAACCACCACCACCACAACCGCAACAACTGGAAGCACGACTCTTACTACTACAGAGACCACTAGCACAACAACAGAAAGTACCACTCCTTCCACTCCAGAAACCACTACCACAACAACTGAAAGTACAACTCCTACCACTTCAGAAACAACAACAACAACCGGAAACCAGACAATCCAAACCACTACAAAACCCGCCACACAAGTATAAGTACACCACTCCTACGGTAACACAGAGACCAGATCCCACCAGAACAACAAAACAACCCAGAACCATGCAACTCCATACAGACTACCAAGCGAACTAACGCCGTAACAACAGCATGCAACTGGAAGTACCACTCCTACAACTTCAGAGACCATCACCACAACAACTGAAACTACAACTCCTACCACGACAGAGACCACCACAACAACAACAACTCAAAGTACAACTCAACCACTGCCATGACACCCGCACTACAACTGGAAGCACAACTCCAACTACTACAGAGACCACTACCACAACAACAGAAGTACCACTCCTTCCACTCCAGAAACCACTACCACAACAACTCAAACTCCAACTACAACCACTACAGAGCCCACCACAACAACTATAAGTACTACTCCTACAGGTACAGAGACCACCACCAGAACAACAACCGGAACCACAACTCCTACCACTACAGAGACCACCACCACAACAACTGAAAGTACAACTCCTACCACTACAGAAACCAGCACTACAAACTGGAAGCACAACTACACCTACCTACAGAGACCCTACACACACAAAACAGAAAGTACCACTACTCCTTCCACTCCAGAAACACCACTACCACAACAACTCAAACTCACTACCCACCACCACTACAGGCCCACCACACAACTATGATCGCTATCTACCGTACAGGGTACAAGACCAGAGCTCACCCTAGACAACAAACCGGAACCTACAGAGACTCCTACCACTACGAAGACCACATCGTCTCTAACAACAACAGAAAGTACCCACTCCTTCCACTGCCAGAGAAACCACTGACTACAACAAAGAACTCCGACCATCAACACACTACAGAGCCCACCCAACAACTATAAGTACTACTTCTACAGGTACACAAGCCACACACACCACGTAACAGACTACCGGCAACCGCAACATACTGCCTACCCTGACAGAACCATACTAACACATAACAGACGGAACATCATATACCCCGTATCTACCGACAGAACCAACTACAACAACCACAACTACTGAAAAGAACACAACCCCTACTATCTACAGTAAAGCCAGTAGCAACACAGGAAAGCTCAACTCCTGCCACTACTGGAGAGACACCCACAACTACATTCAAATAACTAACAACGAACTCAAACCTCTACTAGACCTCTCACAACAACTTGAGCAATACTAACCTAACCTCACTCCTTACAGAAACGCGCCCCCACACACCACACAACATTGACAGCACAACTCCTACCTACAACTACAGATACCGCACTAACCGACAACAACACCAATACCGAGCTCCCTAACCACAACCCTACCAACAACAACACTGAAAGACCAACTCACTACCATCCAAGAACCCACAAACCAACTGCAACCTCAATCTACCAGGACCCCTCACAGAACCCACTGCCACAACCTATAAGTCAATCTCCTACTGGTACAGCAGCCACCACCAAACAATCAACAACAACTGAAAATAACAACTAACACCTACTACTAAACTCACTAATACAGAAACCATACACACAGGTAAATCTCCTCCTCCTACCCAACTACTAGATGACCCAACAACTACAGAAACCAAAAACTACAACTCAAACCTCTACAGAGACCCCCACAACAACTGAGAATACAACTCCTACTCCTACAGAAACCACCACCACAACAACTGGAAGCACAACTCCTACTACTACAGAGACCACTACCACAACAACACAAAGTACCACTCCAGAAACCACTACCACAACAACTGAAACTACATCTACAACCACTACAGAACCCACCACAACAACTATAAGCACAACTCCTACTGGTACAGACTGTAAGTAGTTGTTGGCCACCCAGGCCCCTTGTTAACGTTTTGAGTCGAGTTTTCTGGGGTGGTGGTTGTTGGGTAAGTAATGTAGTACTGAATGTAAGTGGTTGGAGTCTCAGAGGTGGTTGTTGTGGGGATGTAGTTGGGGTTGTAGAGGATGTAGATAGTTTCAGATTTTGTATATTAGCATCAGGAGTAAGGACGGGCAGCATATACACGCATCTCCTAGTTGTAGCCCACTGCTTGAACCCTATAAGATTCCTTATTGTTACAGATTAGTCCAGTGGACGACATCACAAGGTCACCATCTGTCCCAGCGGTTTAGTGGACGTCTGGAAATTTCCTCTGCTCTGCAGGAAATGTCTCAGGTCTCATATTATCCTCCATACCTTTGAGTCGCAGCCTTCCCATCACAATGTCTCATAGGTCTCAAAATCTCCTCCATTTGCTCCTTTTAGGATACTGACATCAAACCGATTCGGAACCATCACATTGGGATCACAATTTGGAGGGGGCTATCAAAAAATTAAGAAAATAATAAATCGCAATCCATGTTAACGAGTCCTGGGAATACATCAGAGTTTAGCCTTCACGCTTTAGGGTTACTAGTACACTATCGAGATCCTCTCATCTCTTGGGATCTTCCTTCTATTATGTTCTTCACATACAATGCCAATCTACTATACATGTTGTGTTATTTCTTTTCTTTATGTAATAGGTGATAGCATTTTGCTACTATTTAACAGTCTATTGAGATAACGGACAGCAATTGCTTGTGAGTACCCTGCAAATCCATCCATTGGGTGCACTACCAATGATCTCAGAATTACCAGTACAAGGATCGCTTACAACATAGCAACCTACCAATCATCTCTATGATCCTTGAGAGGTCCTATAGAACTGCCTCTGGGGACCACTGTCGCAGTGGACTACATCTTAATTGTTTTGTGGGACTAATTCTAAGATGGCCTTTCCTTATGATGACTCAACAGATTGGCTCAGTGGCGTCCAACCCGATGGGTCTAGGTGGGGGGGGGGGGGGGGGGAACTCATGCGATCATAGTTTGTATTCAAACCCCTTTACATTCAGTTTTAGAAATTGTAAACCATAGACTTCGTGTATTTTGAACATTTTTGGCTGTATTGACGGTTAATTATACGATTTTTCATGCTTTAATAAGTCGCTTTTTTGTAACACTGGTTTCATAACTAGCATTACCAGCTAATCAAATGCTTTACATTATGGACTATATTCGCATTCAAATTAGAAATATAATACAATGACCAAAGTGAAAGTTGGCTTGTCAAGAACATACGCTGTTTTGGAGGACCTTTTACATCTATATTGTTTAGTCCAACCCCCAGAAAACTCATTGTGTAATGCTAGTTTTACCTGTCAGGGTGCTATAGGAAATCATAGGATTTAAAATACAGTATATTCAACAGGAACTAACTTAAAAACATGAATGTGGTTACAAAGGTCTTATATTTCAATAGATGGAATTCATATAATGATTTTTTTCCGATACCATTTTTTTAAGTAGCAATGTCTGAGACAACATCTCAATACCTAACGGTCAAATCCTAATTAAATACATGAGCACTTTTTAGTTTTGGTTTTCAAAAACATTGATCTTGCACTTAATTATCCTGTTTCCCCTCCCCTCTCCACACAAGGGTCTTACTTGGAGATGTGGTCACAATGTAGTGGTTCTGGCTGGTTGAGGAGTTAGTTGTGATAAAGTAGTGGGTGTATCTGGAAGGTGGTGGTAGTTGGTGATGTACTTCGTTTGTAACATTGGTTTGTTGTTGTGACCTAGAATATAAGTAAAATTTAGCATACGTAACCATGAAACCTTGTATCATTGCGTTAAAAACAAAAAAACTAATGCATTTGATTTTGAATTTAAGAAAGTTATTCCCAGAATATATCCTATTTTATAGGTATTACAAATGCCTGTTTTATAATGATTAACGTTTTACAATTCCACACGTACATAATTTGCTTATATTGTTCCATTTATTATTTGCTTACTTGTAGTTTGGTCACCACTGGTATGTAGTTGTGTGGCTGTTACGTTTGGAGTAGGCAGTCTTTCTTGGTGGTGTTGTTGGGTATGTAGTGTAGTACTGCTAGAAGTTTGGAGTCTCAGATGTGTTGTTGTCTGTTGGTGAGTAGTTGTGGTCACCACTGTAGTAGTTGTTGGCCTTGTACAATTGGAGTTAGGAGTTTTCTGGTTAGGTGTGGTTGGTTGTATTGTAAGTGTATACTGTAGAAGTTTGTGGTTGGTGAGTCTCAGCAGTGGTTTTTGGATTAGTTGTGACCTGTAGTAGGTGCCTAATGGAGAGGTTTCGTGGTGGTTGGTTTATGAGTGTCGACTTGAGTTTGAGTCTCAGATTTTGGTTGACAGTGGGGTGAGATGTAGAGTTTGAGGGTAGCATTCAGGAGGTAAAGGACGGCAGCAGTATACCTGATCTCAAGTAGTTGTAGCACACCGGCTAACCCTATCAGATCCTTATTGTTCAGATGAGCCCAGTGGAGACATCGCAGTTCACATCTGTCCACGCTGGTTGAGTGGAATCTGGCTATTATTTTCTTTCTGCTCTGCAGAAATGTTCTCTGGTTCACATCACCCTCACACACTTTAAGTCCAGCCTTCACAATGTTCTCATAGTCTCAAAATCTCTCCATTAGGTTCATTTTTTAGGATACCTCACATCAAACCATTCTGACCAGTCACACTGAGGATCACAGTTTATAGGGCTAGAAAAAATAAAAAAATAAATCCATGTTTACAAAGCATGTACACAAAAGGAGTCCTGGGAAACATCAGAGTTTGCCTTCATTTTTAGGGACTACTAGTACAAATATCAGAGACTCTTATTCCTAGATCTCCCTTCTATTCTAACTTTACATACCTATACTATAACATCTACTATACTTTAAAGTCGTTTACTTTCTTTATGTAATAAGTCCATAGTCCATAAGAATCCATAGTCTACAGGAGTCTAGTCCATAGAAGTCCATACATTTGGCTACTCTTTACCTGGAACAAGCAGTGCTTGGAGTATCCTACCAATCCATCAATGGGGGTTGCACCGGACCAATTGAGCTCAGAATTACTAGATCTTTGGCAGTCCTATATAACAGCAGAGTACCCTGCAGTGGATATCAAGAAAATCTTGTTTTGTTGGGACTAACTCTATGGCCAGATTGTGGTACCAAAGCCAAGGCACTTTATGCACGTCAACCCATTTTAATCACTTTTAGAAAATCTGAAACCAATAGACTTGTGTATTTGAACCTTGACTGTGATGATCTGTATATTTAATTCTTTTCTGTTGTATAAGCCCTTTTTGTACCCACGGTTCTAAGCTCGAGTTAGCAATTGAATAAATGCTTTACCTATAAACATATTCTCTGTAAATGAGACATCATAATATTCCTCATTAGGATTATTAGGTCACAAAAATTGTCAAATTTGACCTTCAACAATTAAAATTTTGACCTTTGCCTATTTTACGCCCAATGCCAAATTAAAGGTGCTTGTAAAAAAACATCCACTGCTTCGGAGCACTTTTATGTATGTTTTGAAAATTGTAGTGAATTCAAGAGGAACTAAGCTTAAAAAAATACTATCTTGTAAATTGATTACACTTTTTTTTTTACAGACAAATGTTTACTTTCTTGTTTTTTTCTAAAATACAAGTTTTCTCAAAATAGTATTACTTACGCGTTGGAGTTGTTTTCTTCGTCTCTTCAGTTTGTCATTCTGTGGATGTAATTGTTGGTGGTAAAGTTGTCGTCACTTTGTAGTAGTGGGTTAGTATTTGTTGCCTTTGATGTGGTTGATGTGGATATTGGAGTTGTAGACACTGCATATTTAGAATAGAAATAAATAATGGTGGAGCCGACATTGAACATTATCAAAGATAATGAAATGAGTGAAATTTAGAAGATTAGGCAAACAAATTGTAATCAGTATGCCACTGAGGATTGTGTTGCAATCAGCAAGTATTTCTTAGTCTATGGGCACCATTTCACCACTCATCCCTCTTGCACTTGAAACATAGTACCATGGCTCTTAAAAAATCTCTTTTCAGTATGGCGGTATCTTTAAGGCTATATTAGATTGACTAATGGTGGAATATGTGATATGATTTTTCATTATTTAGATTATGTGGTTATTATCCTTGGCTTGCACCTTACTCTTAAAACTTCCAGAAAAACACTAATTATACTATAATCAATAATTAATCATAATAAATTCAATATTTAATAATTAATATTGTATTTGTTTACCTGGGGTTGTTGTGTTGCTGGTGTAGTGGGTTATGTGTCGTAGTTTCAGTTGTTTGTGGTAGTAGTTTCTGTAGTAGGAGTTGTAGTTCCAGTTGTTGTTCTGGTGGTGGTCTCTGTACCAGTAGGAGTTGTACTTATAGTTTGGTGGTGGTGGTTCTGTAAGTAGGATGTTGTATTATGTTGTTTCAGTTGTTGTGTGTAGTGGTTTCTGAGTGGTACTTTGTGTTGTTGGGTAGTGGTCTCTGTATTATGTAATGAGTTTGTGCTTCCAGTTGTTGTGGTGGTGGTTTCTGTAGGAGTAGGAGTTGTATTTCAGTTGTTGTGGGGGTCTCTGTAGAGGTTTGAGTTGTAGTTTTTTGTGTTGTTGTGTGTCTCTGTAGTGGTAGGAGTTAGCTTCCTGTGTAACTGTTATTCTGTAGTTTAGGATTGTTCT
The DNA here is from genome assembly GCA_019512145.1 of Engystomops pustulosus. NCBI lineage: Eukaryota > Metazoa > Chordata > Amphibia > Anura > Leptodactylidae > Engystomops > Engystomops pustulosus. The sequence goes on along the minus strand of CM033647.1, from coordinate 137,589,821 downwards.
TTCAGTTGTTGTTGTTGTTTTGGTGGTGGTCTCTGTACCAGTAGGATTGTATTTAGTTGTTGTGGTGGGTTCTGTAGTGGTTGTAGATGATGTTCAGTTGTTTGTTGTGGTTTCCGTACTGGTAGGAGTTGTATACTTTCAGTTGTTGTGGTAGTGGTTCCTGGAGTGGTACTTTGTATTGTTGTGGTAGTGGTCTCTGTAGTAAGTAGGAGTTGTGCTCCAGTTGTTTGTGGTGGTGGTTTCTGTAGGAGTAGGAGTTGTATTCTCATTGTTGTGGGGTGTCTCTGTAGAGGTTTGAGTTGTAGTTTTTGTTGTAGTTGTGTGTCTCTGTAGTGGTAGGAGTTTAGCTTCCTGTGTGTACTGGTTTCTGTATTTAGGAGGTTGTTCTTTCAGTTGTTGTGGTGTAAGTTGGTCTCTGTAGAGTAGGTGTTTACTTTCCGTTGTTTATTTTGTGGTCCTCTGTAGTGGTAGGAGTTTTTTGTTCCGGTTGTTGTTCTGGGTGGTGGTCTTTGTACCTGTAGAGAGTATACTTATAGTTGTTGTGTGGTGGGCTCTGTAGAGTGGTTGGTAGTTGTAGTTTGAGTTGTTGTAGTAGTGGTTTCTGTGAGTGGAAGGAGTGGTACTTTCTGTTTGTTTGTGTGTAGTGGTCTCTGTAGTAGGAGTTGTGATTCCGTTTAGTTTGTGGTCTGGTGGTGGTCTCTGTACCTGGTAGTTTGGAGTAGTTGTACCTGTATAGTAGTGTTGTGGTTGTGGTCTCTGTATGGTTGTAGTTGGAGTTTGAGTTGTTGTGGTAGTGGTTTCTGGAGTGGAAGGAGTGTACTTTCTGTTGTTGTGGTAGTGGTCTCTGTAGTAGTTGGAGTTTGTGCTTCAGTTGTAGTGCTGGTTTCTTAGTGGTAGGTGAGTTGTCTTTCATTGTTTTGGTTGTGGTCTCTGTAGTGGTAGAGTTGTTGGTTCGGTTGTTGTTCTGGTGGTGGTCTCTGTACTGTAGGATGTAGTACTTATAGTTGTTGTGGTGGGCTCTCGTATGGTTGTAGTTGAGTTTGAGTTGTTGTGGTAGTGGTTTCTGGAGTGGGAAGAGATGGACTTTCTGTTGTTTGTTGTATTGGTCTGTGTAGTAGTTGAGTTGTGCTTCCAGTTGTAGTGCTGGTTTCTGTAGTGTAGGAGTTGTACTTTCAGTTGTTGTTGTTGGTGGTCTCTGTCGTGTAGGAGTTGTACTTTCATCTTGTTGTGGTGGTGGTCTCTGAAGTTGTAGGATTGTACTTCCAGTTCTGTTGTTGTGGTAGTAGTCCTTTAGTTGTAGGAGTTGTGGTTCTGGGTGTTGTTGTCTGTGGTGGTCTCTGTATCCATTAGGAGTTGTGCTTCCTTGTTGTGTGGGGTTTTGTATTGTTTGGAGTTGTAGTTGTCATTGTTTGTTGTTTGTTTCTGAAGTGGTAGGATTTGTACGTTCCGTTGTTGTTCTGGTGTGGTTTCTGGGAGTGGAAGAGTGGTACTTTCTGTTGTTGTGCTAGTTGTGTCTCGTAGTATAGAGTCGTGCTTCCAGTTGTTCGGTGGTTGGGTGGTTTCTGTAGGGGTAGAGTTGTACGTCTCAGTTGTTGTGGGGGTCTCTTTAGTAGTGTTTACTTGTTTAGTTGTAGTGCTCTCTGTAGTGGTAGTCATCGACTTCACAGTGTTGTTGGTGGTGGTCCGTTGTAGTGGTAGGAGTTAGTTACAGTTGTTGTGGTGAGGGATTCTATAGTAGTAGGAGTTTGCTTTCAGTTTTGTGGTGGGTTTACTGTAGTGGTAGGAGTTGAACTCTTGGTTAAGATTGGTGTCGTTCTGAGTGGTTGGAGTGAACTTTCAGTTGTTGTGGTGTATGGAGTTGTTAACCTCTGTGGTAACTTATTAACTAGTTGTATTGTACTTGCAGTTGTGGTAGTTGCTGTTGAGTAGTGGTTGGATGGTATCTCTGTGGTAGTGATCTTGGTAGTATTACTTTGAGTTTGTCATTGTATCAGTTGGAGAGGTCAGAGTAGCATTCAGGGTTAAAAGGACTGCAGCAGTTACACTAGATTTCATAGTTGTAACACACCCGGCATGTATCCTGTCTGATCATTGTTGTTACAGATGATCCAGTGGAAGAATCACAGGTCAATATCTGACCCAGCTGGTCAGCGGTATGTCGGGGAATCTCTCTGCTCTGCAGGAAATGTTTTGAGGTCTCATATCTCCCTCACACACTTCCAATCCAGTATTTTTGCATGTTTTCATAGGTCTCAAAATCTCCTCCTTGGTTTCATATTTGGGATAACTAAATCACCTGCAACCATTTGACATGAGCAAACAGAACCACCTCTGTGGTTCCTAAATTAAAGAAAAACATGTATTAACAAATTTTGGCAATTCTTTAGGCACTTAAATTTCTCTGACCACGAGAACTGGGTACAAGTTCTGATCCCCAATATACTCCTAGGATCCCAGTATCAGGAGTAGCGAAGGGCCTAACACTCCAGTGAAACATGTGAATATTTTGGTCATGTTCTCCCTAGGACAGGTTATTTGTGGGTATACTATTAACTGCTTGTCCCTGACTCCAGCCACCGTGTCTACCTGTTTAGGTCATACATGTTATATATTATATGTATTGATTGTTTTGTTTTTATTAATTTGAATTGCCAATAAATATATTTTTATACTCTTGGTGAGTTATACTTTATTGTGGGGTTTCTAGTTTTCATAAGTGATTGCCTTAAAAATAATGTAATTTAATCAATTAGATTTTATGTTAGTTTGATTTATATTAGTTTGGTTTTTCCATTTGAAATATCCAATTCTTTAGACTAAAAGAAGAAAGCATGACTGTGACCTATAATACATCTTTCGAGTTGATCCTATTATTTACACTCCTCTTTAACTCAGAGAAGATGTACAGTAAGTGTTCTTACGTGTGGAGTTGTTTCTTCTTCAGGTCTCTGATTGGTACATGTGCTGTGGTGCTTGTGATTATTGTTGATGAAGTTGTCGTCACAACTGGTAGTAGTGGGGCTACTAGTAGTGTTCTGGATGTAGTAATGAGGATGATGGAGTAGTAGACCCGTATGTTTCAAACAAAATATAAATTAACATATGGTGGGTGACACTGGACATATTATTGTGGAACTAATGGAAACATGAAATAGGGCTTAGATTAATGGGGTTTATCCCATTTTGGCAAATGAATATTATTGTTTGTATTATTTATACAATTTTTCCAATATACTTTCTCTGTAATTCCATTCCTCAGTTTTTCAAGACCTATTTTCTCTACCAATGAGGCTTTCTATAGAATGAACGCAAGCAGAGATCTAGAAGGTCATCACTTTGCCCGCACCCCCTTAAACACCCATACTTTTCTTTCTAACCAATAATACATGAAAAAAACCCAAATTAATACAATAACTGAAAAAGGTTCATAGTTTTTATTCTCACTTGTAGTGTGTGTCACCACTGTAGATGTGGTTGGTTCTATAACAGTTGAGTGTGGAGTCTCAGCTGGTGGTTGTTGGGTGATAGTTGTAGTTGTGGTCGTAGGGTGGTAGGAGTTTCAAGGTTGTAGATGTGTACATTCCTGGAAAGGACGGCACAGTGTACACTGATCTCATATTTGTAGCAGCCACTGGCATGAACCTATAAGATCCCTTGTTGTTACAGATGGTCCAACGGAGACCTCACAGGTCACCATCTGTCCCAGCTGGTTGATTGGTATGTCCTGGGAATCTCTTCCTCGCTCTGCGAATGTTCTCAGGTCTCATATTCCCCTCACACACTACAAATCCAGCCTTGGTGACCACAACTACAAGTAAGAATAATAAATGGAACAATAAGCAAGATTTATGTGTGGAATTTGTAAAAGTTTCCTTTTCTATTTAGCTCATTTGTTTTATTACAAAGAAAAAACCAGTTGAAACTATTTTTGGACGATATAAACAGAATTTTAATAGTTATTGAAAAGGTTTCAATTAAATAAAGTATGGTTTAGTAACATGTTACTATGTACAAACTGTTGGTGACCACAACTACAAGTAAGAATAATAAATGGAACAATAAGCAACATTTATGTGTGGAATTTGTAAAAGTTTCCTTTTCTATTTAGCTCTTTTGTTTTATTACAAAGAAAAAACCAGTTGAAACTATTTTTGGACGATATAAACAGAATTTGAATAGTTATTGAAAATGTTTAAATTAAATAAAGTATGGTTTAGTAACATGTTACTATGTACAAACTGTGAACTCCTTTCCATAACTATTAATTCTGTTTATATCGTCCAAAAATATTAAAATTAGTTTTCAACTGGTTTTTTTTTCTTTGTAATAAACAAATGAGGCTAAATAGAAAGGAAACTTTTACAAATTCCACCATAAAATCTTGCTCATTGTTCCATTTATTATTCTTACTTGTAGTTGTGGTCACCACTGTAAGTAGTTGTTGGCCACCCAGGCCCCTTGTTAACGTTTTGAGTCGAGTTTTCTGGGGTGGTGGTTGTTGGGTAAGTAATGTAGTACTGAATGTAAGTGGTTGGAGTCTCAGAGGTGGTTGTTGTGGGGATGTAGTTGGGGTTGTAGAGGATGTAGATAGTTTCAGATTTTGTATATTAGCATCAGGAGTAAGGACGGGCAGCATATACACGCATCTCCTAGTTGTAGCCCACTGCTTGAACCCTATAAGATTCCTTATTGTTACAGATTAGTCCAGTGGACGACATCACAAGGTCACCATCTGTCCCAGCGGTTTAGTGGACGTCTGGAAATTTCCTCTGCTCTGCAGGAAATGTCTCAGGTCTCATATTATCCTCCATACCTTTGAGTCGCAGCCTTCCCATCACAATGTCTCATAGGTCTCAAAATCTCCTCCATTTGCTCCTTTTAGGATACTGACATCAAACCGATTCGGAACCATCACATTGGGATCACAATTTGGAGGGGGCTATCAAAAAATTAAGAAAATAATAAATCGCAATCCATGTTAACGAGTCCTGGGAATACATCAGAGTTTAGCCTTCACGCTTTAGGGTTACTAGTACACTATCGAGATCCTCTCATCTCTTGGGATCTTCCTTCTATTATGTTCTTCACATACAATGCCAATCTACTATACATGTTGTGTTATTTCTTTTCTTTATGTAATAGGTGATAGCATTTTGCTACTATTTAACAGTCTATTGAGATAACGGACAGCAATTGCTTGTGAGTACCCTGCAAATCCATCCATTGGGTGCACTACCAATGATCTCAGAATTACCAGTACAAGGATCGCTTACAACATAGCAACCTACCAATCATCTCTATGATCCTTGAGAGGTCCTATAGAACTGCCTCTGGGGACCACTGTCGCAGTGGACTACATCTTAATTGTTTTGTGGGACTAATTCTAAGATGGCCTTTCCTTATGATGACTCAACAGATTGGCTCAGTGGCGTCCAACCCGATGGGTCTAGGTGGGGGGGGGGGGGGGGGGAACTCATGCGATCATAGTTTGTATTCAAACCCCTTTACATTCAGTTTTAGAAATTGTAAACCATAGACTTCGTGTATTTTGAACATTTTTGGCTGTATTGACGGTTAATTATACGATTTTTCATGCTTTAATAAGTCGCTTTTTTGTAACACTGGTTTCATAACTAGCATTACCAGCTAATCAAATGCTTTACATTATGGACTATATTCGCATTCAAATTAGAAATATAATACAATGACCAAAGTGAAAGTTGGCTTGTCAAGAACATACGCTGTTTTGGAGGACCTTTTACATCTATATTGTTTAGTCCAACCCCCAGAAAACTCATTGTGTAATGCTAGTTTTACCTGTCAGGGTGCTATAGGAAATCATAGGATTTAAAATACAGTATATTCAACAGGAACTAACTTAAAAACATGAATGTGGTTACAAAGGTCTTATATTTCAATAGATGGAATTCATATAATGATTTTTTTCCGATACCATTTTTTTAAGTAGCAATGTCTGAGACAACATCTCAATACCTAACGGTCAAATCCTAATTAAATACATGAGCACTTTTTAGTTTTGGTTTTCAAAAACATTGATCTTGCACTTAATTATCCTGTTTCCCCTCCCCTCTCCACACAAGGGTCTTACTTGGAGATGTGGTCACAATGTAGTGGTTCTGGCTGGTTGAGGAGTTAGTTGTGATAAAGTAGTGGGTGTATCTGGAAGGTGGTGGTAGTTGGTGATGTACTTCGTTTGTAACATTGGTTTGTTGTTGTGACCTAGAATATAAGTAAAATTTAGCATACGTAACCATGAAACCTTGTATCATTGCGTTAAAAACAAAAAAACTAATGCATTTGATTTTGAATTTAAGAAAGTTATTCCCAGAATATATCCTATTTTATAGGTATTACAAATGCCTGTTTTATAATGATTAACGTTTTACCAATTCCACACGTAATTATTGCTTATTGTTCGCATTTTATTATTCTTACTTGTAGTTGTGGTCACCGACTGTATTAGTTTGTGTGGCCGTGTTACGTTTGGAGTAGGCGTTTCTGTGGTGGTGTTGCTTGGGTATTTAAGTGTAGTACTGCTAGAATGGTTTGGAGTCTCAATGTGTTGTCTGTCGTTGGATGGATGTAGTTGTGGTCACCACTGTAAGTAGTTGTTGGCATTGTACATTTGGAGTGGAGTTTTCTGGTTAGTGTTGTTGGGTATTTAAGTGTAGTATGCTAGTAAGTTTGTTTGGAGTCTCAGAGTGGTTTTGTTTGTGATACAGTTGTGGTTTAGAGGATGTAGTAGTTTGAGATGGTTGTAGGTAGCATTCAGGAGGTAAAGGACGGCAGACAGTATAAACACTGATCTCAAGTATTGTAGCACACCGGCTAACCCTATCAGATCCTTATTGTTCAGATGGAGCCCAGTGGAGACTCGCAGTTCACATCTGTCCACGCTGGTTGAGTGGTAATCTGGTATTATTTTCTTTCTGCTCTGCAGAAATGTTCTCTGGTTCACATCACCCTCACACACTTTAAGTCCAGCCTTCACAATGTTCTCATAGTCTCAAAATCTCTCCATTAGGTTCATTTTTTAGGATACCTCACATCAAACCATTCTGACCAGTCACACTGAGGATCACAGTTTATAGGGGCTAGAAAAAATAAAAAAATAAATCCATGTTTACAAAGCATGTACACAAAAGGAGTCCTGGGAAACATCAGAGTTTGCCTTCATTTTTAGGGACTACTAGTACAAATATCAGAGACTCTTATTCCTAGATCTCCCTTCTATTCTAACTTTACATACCTATACTATAACATCTACTATACTTTAAAGTCGTTTACTTTCTTTATGTAATAAGTCCATAGTCCATAAGAATCCATAGTCTACAGGAGTCTAGTCCATAGAAGTCCATACATTTGGCTACTCTTTACCTGGAACAAGCAGTGCTTGGAGTATCCTACCAATCCATCATGGGGGTTCACCGGACCAATTGAGCTCAGAATTACTAGATCTTTGGCAGTCCTATATAACAGCAGAGTACCCTGCAGTGGATATCAAGAAAATCTTGTTTTGTTGGGACTAACTCTATGGCCAGATTGTGGTACCAAAGCCAAGGCACTTTATGCACGTCAACCCATTTTAATCACTTTTAGAAAATCTGAAACCAATAGACTTGTGTATTTGAACCTTGACTGTGAATGATCTGTATATTTAATTCTTTTCTGTGTGTATAAGCCCTTTTTGTACCCACGGTTCTAAGCTCGAGTTAGCAATTGAATAAATGCTTTACCTATAAACATATTCTCTGTAAATGAGACATCATAATATTCCTCATTAGGATTATTAGGTCACAAAAATTGTCAAATTTGACCTTCAACAATTAAAATTTTGACCTTTGCCTATTTTACGCCCAATGCCAAATTAAAGGTGCTTGTAAAAAAACATCCACTGCTTCGGAGCACTTTTATGTATGTTTTGAAAATTGTAGTGAATTCAAGAGGAACTAAGCTTAAAAAAATACTATCTTGTAAATTGATTCACACTTTTTTTTTTACAGACAAATGTTTACTTTCTTGTTTTTTTTAAAATACAAGTTTTCTCAAAATAGTATTACTTACGCGTTGGAGTTGTTTTCTTCGTCTCTTCAGTTTGTCATTCTGTGGATGTAATTGTTGGTGGTAAAGTTGTCGTCACTTTGTAGTAGTGGGTTAGTATTTGTTGCCTTTGATGTGGTTGATGTGGATATTGGAGTTGTAGACACTGCATATTTAGAATAGAAATAAATAATGGTGGAGCCGACATTGAACATTATCAAAGATAATGAAATGAGTGAATTTAGAAGATTAGGCAAACAAATTGTAATCAGTATGCCACTGAGGATTGTGTTGCAATCAGCAAGTATTTCTTAGTCTATGGGCACCATTTCACCACTCATCCCTCTTGCACTTGAAACATAGTACCATGGCTCTTAAAAAATCTCTTTTCAGTATGGCGGTATCTTTAAGGCTATATATAGATTGACTATGGTGGAATATGTGATATGATTTTTCATTATTTAGATTATGTGGTTATTATCCTTGGCTTGCACCTTACTCTTAAAACTTCCAGAAAAACACTAATTATACTATAATCAATAATTTAATCATAATAAATTCAATATTATAATAATTAATTTGTATTTGTTTACCTGGGGTTGTTGTGTTGCTGGTGTAGTGGGTTATGTGTCGTAGTTTCAGTTGTTGTGGTAGTAGTTTCTGTAGTAGGAGTTGTAGTTCCAGTTGTTGTTGTTGTTCTGGTGGTGGTATCTGTACCAGTAGGAGTTGTACTTATAGTTGTTGTGGTGGGTTCTGTAGTGGTTGTATTATGTTGTTTCAGTTGTTGTGTGTAGTGGTTTCTGAGTGGTACTTTGTGTTGTTGGGTAGTGGTCTCTGTATTAGTGTAATGAGTTTGTGCTTCCAGTTGTTGTGGTGGTGGTTTCTGTAGGAGTAGGAGTTGTATTTCAGTTGTTGTGGGGGTCTCTGTAGAGGTTTGAGTTGTAGTTTTTTGTGTTGTTGTGTGTCTCTGTAGTGGTAGGAGTTAGCTTCCTGTGTAACTGTTATTCTGTAGTTTAGGATTGTTCTTTCAGTTGTTGTTGTTGTTCTGGTGGTGGTCTCTGTACCAGTAGGATTGTACTTATAGTTGTTGTGGTGGGTTCTGTAGTGGTTGTAGATGTAGTTTCAGTTGTTGTTGTGGTTTCTGTACTGGTAGGAGTTGTACTTTCAGTTGTTGTGGTAGTGGTTTCTGGAGTGGTACTTTGTGTTGTTGTGGTAGTGGTCTCTGTAGTAAGTAGGAGTTGTGCTTCCAGTTGTTTGTGGTGGTGGTTTCTGTAGGAGTAGGAGTTGTATTCTCAGTTGTTGTGGGGGTCTCTGTAGAGGTTTGAGTTGTAGTTTTTGTTGTAGTTGTGTGTCTCTGTAGTGGTAGGAGTTTAGCTTCCTGTGTGTACTGGTTTCTGTAGTAGTAGGGGTTGTTCTTTCAGTTGTTGTGGTTGTAGTGGTCTCTGTAGGAGTAGGGGTTGTACTTTCCGTTGTTATTGTTGTGGTCTCTGTAGTGGTAGGAGTTGTGGTTCCGGTTGTTGTTCTGGTGGTGGTCTTTGTACCTGTAGAAGTAGTACTTATAGTTGTTGTGTGGTGGGCTCTGTAGTGGTTGTAGTTGTAGTTTGAGTTGTTGTAGTAGTGGTTTCTGGAGTGGAAGGAGTGGTACTTTCTGTTGTTGTGGTAGTGGTCTCTGTAGTAGGAGTTGTGATTCCGTTTAGTTTGTGTCTGGTTGGTGGTCTCTGTACCTGGTAGTTTGGTGTAGTTGACCTGTAGTAGTATGTTGTGGTGGGCTCTGTAGTGGTTGTAGTTGTAGTTTGAGTTGTTGTGGTAGTGGTTTCTTGGAGTGGAAGGAGTGGTACTTTCTGTTGTTGTGGTAGTGGTCTCTGTAGTAGTTGGAGTTGTGCTTCCAGTTGTAGTGCTGGTTTCTGTAGTGGTAGGAGTTGTACTTTCAGTTGTTTTGGTTGTGGTCTCTGTAGTGGTAGGAGTTGTTGGTTCGGTTGTTGTTCTGGTGGTGGTCTCTGTACCTGTAGGAGTAGTACTTATAGTTGTTGTGGTGGGCTCTCGTATGGTTGTAGTTGGAGTTTGAGTTGTTGTGGTAGTGGTTTCTGGAGTGGGAAGAGATGGACTTTCTGTTGTTGTGGTAGTGGTCTGTGTAGTAGTTGGAGTTGTGCTTCCAGTTGTAGTGCTGGGTTCTGTAGTGGTAGGAGTTGTACTTTGAGTTGTTGTTGTTGTGGTGGTCTCTGTCGTGGTAGGAGTTGTACTTTCAGTTGTTGTGGTGGTGGTCTCTGAAGTTGTAGGATTGTACTTCCAGTTCTTGTTGTTGTGGTAGTAGTCTCTGTAGTTGTAGGAGTTGTGGTTCTGGGTGTTGTTGTTCTGGTGGTGGTCTCTGTACCAGTAGGAGTTGTGCTTATACTTGTTGTGGTGGGTTTTGTAGTGGTTGGAGTTGTAGTTGTCATTGTTTGTTGTTTGTTTCTGAAGTGGTAGATTTGTACGTTCCGTTGTTGTTTGGTAGTGGTTTCTGGAGTGGAAGAGTGGTACTTTCTGTTGTTGTGCTAGTTGTGTCTCGTAGTATAGAGTCGTGCTTCCAGTTGTTCGGTGGTTGGGTGGTTTCTGTAGGGGTAGAGTTGTACGTCTCAGTTGTTGTGGGGGTCTCTTTAGTAGTGTTTACTTGTTTAGTTGTGGCTCTCTGTAGTGGTAGTCATCGACTTCACAGTGTTGTTGGTGTGTGGTCCGTTGTAGTGGTAGGAGTTAGTTACAGTTGTTGTGGTGAGGGATTCTATAGTAGTAGGAGTTTGCTTTCAGTTTTGTGGTGGGTTTACTGTAGTGGTAGGAGTTGAACTCTTGGTTAAGATTGGTGTCGTTGCTGAGTGGTTGGAGTGAACTTTCAGTTGTTGTGGTGTATGGAGTTGTTAACCTCTGTGGTAACTTATTAACTAGTTGTATTGTACTTGCAGTTTGTGGTAGTTGCTGTTGAGTAGTGGTTGGATGGTATCTCTGTGGTAGTGATCTTGGTAGTATTACTTTGAGTTTGTCATTGTACGTTGGAGAGGTTGAGAGTAGCATTCAGGAGTAAAGGACTGCAGCAGTATACACTGATTTCATAGTTGTAACACACCGGCATGTATCCTGTCTGTCATTGTTGTTACAGATGATCCAGTGGAAGAATCACAGGTCAATATCTGACCCAGCTGGTCAGCGGTATGTCGGGAATCTCTCTGCTCTGCAGGAAATGTTTTGAGGTCTCATATCTCCCTCACACACATTCCAATCCAGTCATTTACTTGCATGTTTTCATAGGTCTCAAAATCTCCTCCTTGGTTTCATATTTGGGATAACTAAATCTACTCAACCTTTGACATGAGCAAACAGAACCACCTCGTTTCCTAAATTAAAAGAAGAAACATGTATTAACAAATTTTGGCAATTCTTTAGGCACTTAAATTCTCTGACCACGAGACTGGGTACAAGTTTCTGATCCCCAATATACCTCCTAGGATCCCAGTAATCAGAGAGCGAAGGGCTAACACTCCATGAAACATGTGAATTTTTGGTCATGTTCTCCCTAGGAACAGGTTATGTTGTGGGTATACTATTAATACTGCTGTCCCTGACTCCAGCCACCGTGTCTACCTGTTTAGGTCAACATGTTATATATCATATGTATTGATTGTTTTGTTTTTATTATTTGAATTGCCAATAAATATATTTTTATACTCTTGGTGAGTTAGTACTTTATTGTGGGGTTTCTAGTTTTCATAAGTGATTGCCTTAAAAATAATGTAATTTAATCAATTAGATTTATGTTAGTTTGATTTATATTAGTTTGGTTTTCCATTTGAAATTATCCAATATCTTTAGACTAGAGAAGAAGAAAGCATGACTGGACCTATAATACATCTTTCGAGTTGATCCTATTATTACACTCCTCTTTACTCAGAGAAGTTGTACGTAAGTGTTCTTACGTGTGGAGTTGTTTCTTCTTCATCTCTGTTGGTACATTGCTGTGGGCTTGTGATTATTGTTGATGAAGTTGTCGTCACAACTGTAGTAGTGGGGCTCTAGTATGTTCTGGATGTAGTAATGAGGATGATGGAGTAGTAGACCCGGTATGTTTCAAACAAAATATAAATTAACAATGGTGGGTGACACTGGACATATTATTTGTGGAACTATGGAAACATGAAATAGGCTTAGATTAATGGGGTTTACCCATTTTGGCAAATGAATATTTTGTTTGTATTATTTATACAATTTTTCCAATTACTTTCTCTGTACATCATTCTCAGTTTTTCAAGACCTATTTTCTCTACCAATGAGGCTTTCTATAGAATGAAGCAAGCAGAGATCTAGAAGGTCATCACTTTACCCCGGCACCCCTTAAACACCCATACTTTTCTTTCTAACCAATAATACATGAAAAAACCCCAAATTAATACAATGAACTGAAAAAGGTTCATACGTTTTTATTCTACTTGTAGTGTGTGTCACCACTGTAGATGTGGTTGGTTCTATACAGTTGAGTGGGAGTCTCAAGCTGGTGGTTGTTGGGTGATGTTGTAGTTGTGGTCGTAGGGGTGGTAGGAGTTTCAAGGTTGTAGATGTGTAATCATGGAAAGGACGGCACAGTGTACACTGATCTCATATTTGTAGCAGCACACTGCATGAACTATAAGATCCTTTGTTGTTACAGAATGCAGTCCAACGGAGACACTCACAGGTCACCATCTGTCCCAGCTGGTTGATGTGGTATGTCCTGGGAATCTCTCCTCGCTCTGCGAACTGTTCTCAGGTCTCATATTCCCCTCACACACTACAAAAGCCAGCCTAATTAAATAAAGTATGGTTTAGTAACATGTTACTATGTACAAACTGTTTAGGGGATCCTTATCAAAATGATAAGTTTTAACACCTATAAAACATGATCTATTCTGGGGATAAGTTTCTTAAATGCAAACATGAAATGACCAATTAGTTTTTTTTTAAGTGAACATATACAAGATTCATGGTATTCTAAAATTTCTACTTATATTTTAGGTCAAACAACCACCACAGAGACCACACCAAGTACACCAAGTACAACAAGTACATCGCCTACTACCACCACCTCCAAGACTACACCCACTACTGTCATCACAACTACTCCAACCAACAAAACGACCACTACATCTGTGACCACATCTACAAGTAAGACTCATTTTGTGGAGGAACAGGATAAATTATTGCAATATGCATGTTTTTGAAAACTAGAAAATGCTCAATGATTAGGATGTGAACGTATGGACCAGTGTACTGAGATGTTTTAATCAGTGCATTTCTATTTAAAGGATAAGCTGGCACAGCTCTTGCATTCTGACCTCTTGCTTGATGGACCTACCACCTCTTTTACCATGGATATTCTTTAAAGATTTTAGAGTACACTTGTTGTTTTGTTCATTTTTTAACGCTTAATCTAGTATTTGGTAAATACTAACTATCTCCTGTCTACATGGTAGGGGATAAAGTCGGATAGGTGGTGGTCTGACAGCAGTATAAGTATTACTATTTTGCAGGAGCATTTTTTCTAGAGAACAAAGGGATAAAACTATTTTGTCTTTAAAAAATGTGTAAGAACAACTAACTAACAATAAGTTTTTAAAGGGAACCTACCACCACGGATCTACCTATAAAGGTAGATCAGGTGGTAGGTGTATCTATAGGATGTGAGGATAGCCCTTTTAAGGGCTAATCCTCACATCCCCGCAATATTTTACTAACTTTTAACTATCCTCACGTCCTATAGATGCACCTTCCACCTGATCTACCTTTATAGGTAGATCCGTGGGGGTAGGTTCCCTTTAAGCTTAGCATGCTTTTCCTATAGCACCCCTGCAGGTAAAACTAAGCATTACACAATGTTGGAGTCTAAATAATGCAGGACATAAAGGTTCCTCCAAAGCATTGGATGTTCTTTACAAGCATATTTTACTTTGGTCATTGGATTAGTACAATAGGCAAATGTCAAATTTCCATGTCAATAACCAAATTGACAATTGAATATTTCTGGACGAATTAATATCAAGATTATAGGATTTTTTTCTTTTTGCCTTCCTCTGTATCAACACTGTAAGGTTAAAAGTTGGGCTTAATGGATCCATTTTTTTTCAGCCTTATCTGCTATGATACTTTGATACCTTGAAGATTTGAAACGTGCAATGTAGTTGTAGTATCTGCATGTACTACTGTATTTTGCTCAACTAACTCTCTTCTTCTAATTTCTGATTTACAGCTTTAAATGGAACTACCGGTAAGTGGAATATAAAAAATTAATTTTCATTAAATTGTTTAACTTCATTTAGATAAAGGGGTTGGCCATTTTATCATATGTTTTGTTCTGTGTGTAAGTTTGGAGAAGCAGAATATTGGGTAATTTACCAATATACATCTATGGATGGAGGGTCTGTTATCCCTATATGTCCATGAACAATCACCCTGCCAGGACCTTGATCTTGATCATGAATACTATCATAAGGTTCTGTTAGAGTGTTTGTTCATCTACAGATAGAGATCACATTTTATGGACAGGAATCTCTGGCTGATGAAGTAAAAGACAGAAGGCTTCACTCTACATATCAATAAAGCAGAGCAGAACTTATAATAGATGTATATTGGTAAATTACCTAATATCCTCCTGCCCGGACACTTACATACACATTACAAAGTACATGAGGTAAAGTGGCCAACCCCTTTTTATCACTGAAACCATTTAAAACTTACTTGTTTTGATCATAGGCTGCATCCCTATGAGTGTTGCAAGTCCCTTTAGTAAAATGTTATAGAATATTTCCTATTGTGACCTTTTCCAGCAGGGCCAGAGATTTTCAAGTATTTTACTTGACATCAAGAGCGATGAACCCCCTCATATCACATATTGGAAAAGATTTTTAAAAGATTATTCCAAAATAAATTGTGAATCCCCGTATCACCGGCTTTACTATGGTTTTATGTATAGAAACTGGTTAAATGGGAACAATCAAAAAAGAAGTTTATACAGCTTTTAAATGTTATCCAGATAAATGAGTTAACTTGCTAACTTTAAACCTGTTATATAATCAGTATTACTATTCTTTTCATATAGAGTCTGTTTCCATCTTTACACCAAGAAGTACACCTGTAGTCAGTGAACCCGTTGGTAATTATTACAATTAACTTCAAATTTAAATTAACATCAGCCTCTGCTACTCAGTCCACTATTGTGTATGAATGTGTGTGAATGGGCCTTGTGTATAGACTATATTAATGTGTGTGTGTATACATATGTATATATGCATAAAATGCATATACAAAAGCATTGTACTGTTTAGCTGCCGGCAGTGCTCAATGAATACACTCAAAACTGACTGTAGTCATGGAAAGGGTCCTAAGTATTTACGGTGGTGCCCTGTGTTTGTAAGTGTGCCCCTGTATACAACATAAGGGCTCATTCACACGCCAGTCTGTGGGGTTGTATATGCCGCCGCAAATTTGCATCTGCATATACGTCCCCATAGACTGCATTGGCGGTGGCACCGTTTCGCACCGTACACTGGGAAAAGATAGAGCATGTGGCCGTGCGCCGCTTTTTTCTGTGGAGGGGTAGGGATCACCTCCTCCTCCTCTCCGCCCAGTGGGCATACCGCCATGTAAATATATCCTAACTGTAAGTCCACTAACACTTGTTAGCTTGCAGTATCTAAACTTCACACACTGTAGTATAGTAGACTCCATCTTTGCAGCATAGTATAAAGCAGAGTAGTCTTTTGTTGGTCATCCTAATGCTGCACTATTTACTCAAGAGAAAACAGGGATAGGTCTATTTAATCGAAAATACTGAAGAATAAATCCTAATACTAGACTCTATCCCTTGGTCTAAAGCAGCTCAGTGTAGACCATTTCTACTCCTTCATCCCTCATGCCCAATTTACCTCCCAGAGTTGTATTTCCCATTAGGAGATGTGTCTGTGACATACAGTTGATCAAGATCGAGGAAAGATCAATTACATTTTTAAAAAAAATAAGAATCTTTGGCAGAAATTTGAGCACAACATCTGCTATGTCATAGGACTTCCAGAATTAGCTTCTTGTAACTTGCACCTCCTCCCTCCAAAATCAACAAGAGCACACTGCCTTTTCTCTCTTCTTTCATCAAAGTCCTGTATGGGTTTGTCTATGGGTTTTATATACCATAATAATTGTCATTATTGTTAAAATTCATTTGATTTTCATTTTGTTTTTATTTCTATTTTACCAGGTCATGGTACGACTACTCCCAAAACTAATACTACAACTGTCAGCACCAAAACCTCACCCACAACAACGTCAACTTATGAAACTACAACTGCTAGCACCACCACCTCACCCACAACAACTACAACTTCCGAAACTACAACTACTACCACATCCCCTACTACCACAATCACAACTACTACACCAACTACTACTACAGTGTACACACCTACTAAATATACAACAACCTCAAATACTGAAACTACAACTGTGAGCACCACCACATCTACTCCCACCAGTACAACTACAACCGCGCCAACTACTACACTTTACACACCTACTAAATACACAACAACCACAACTTTAGAAACTGAAACTACAACCACCACATCACAGTCCACTACCACAACCCCTACTCCACCTACTTCTACATCTGAACACACAACTCATGAACCTTCATCAACTAGTCCAACAACAGCAAAATCCTCCACTAGTTCTATTACAACAACACCAGAAATCCCCACTATTTCTGAAACTATCATCACATCTTCAACAGAATGCGTCTGTATGTACAATGGAACAGCATATCCACCAGGTAAGTTATCCCCAGGTACAAAGCTTACAAAAATAAGTGATATATCCAGTAACAGCTTCTTTTAATGCAGTCACAATACAATAAAATGAGATCTTTAAATCTTGAGATCCTTTTTCATCTAGTACCTTACTTACAGCTTACTCAGAGTACCTTACTTACAGCTAATTCTGTAATTGAAAGGTTAAAGATTACCATAGGGGGATATTGGAGGGAAAGCAAGTCTGGTAGACTGTATCATAAATCTTAGTACAGGCGGTTCCCAGGCTACGTACAAGATAGGTTCTGCAGGTTTGTTCTTAAGTTGTATTTGTATGTAAGTCGAACCTATATACTTTATAATTGTATCTCCAGGCAAAAATGATTTTTTGGGTCCCTATGACTATCGGATTTTAAAAATGTTGGTTTGTCATAAGAACCAGGATTAACAATAACTCTTAATTACAGACATCTTTGATAACTGTTACAGCTGTTTATTGTAGCCTAGGGTTAAAGAACAGTAAATTACCAAAATCAAAAGGGCCGTTTGTAATGAGGGGTCGTCAGTAAGTCGGTTGTGTTCTTAAGTAGGGGACCACCTGTATGCAGAACAATGTTGAAAGATTTACAGTGGTAAAATTGTTAAAAGTACAATAGTAGTACAGAGGCTTATATGCCTATTTGCAACTTCCATCATTGGCACCACAATATATTGTCATTGATTGTAGCGGCATTTTACAAAACTGCTTTGTATTCTTCGAGTTTCTTTCTTTATTACATCCTCATAAACTTTGAACTCCTTTTCTATTGCTTGTGAATTAATGATAAATTGATTATTACACAAATAACTATGGACTGTAGAATGCTTACTCTTTTTTATTCCTTTCTTTTTTATAATTCCAGGTGTAATAATTGTTACTGGTATTGCAAATAAGCCTTGGTGCTATAAAATAATTTGCAGCAATGAATGCAAGATACATTTTCATCAATGGCCTTGCGACTCAACCACGTTAAGTCCTACTACTGAAACTGAATCAACCACTACAACAGAAAGTACTCCAATACCACCATCAACTGAAAGTACTCCCACAACCACGATACTATCCAAACCACCCCCACAACAAACAGAGTACTCTACTCTCCCACAGAGAACACACCAACAGACTGATCACCACCACCAGACCACACAGACAATACTTTCTATCCAGGCACCACCAACAACTGTCAACACCAACCACAACCAGAAGATTACTCCCACATCCAAGCACCACTGTCACAAAAGCGAAAACAGAAAGTACTACTATCTCCACACCACCACAAACTGTCACCACAACCACACAACAGAGTACTTCTCACTTCATGGTTTGGGAGCTCTACCCACCTCCTACCAAACCTTCCAAAACCACCAACCAGCAAGTACTCTCCCCCAATACCACCAGCTGTCACAACAGACAGGTATGTCTCTTACTACTCGCCCACATCAACCAACACTGTCCCACAAACCCACCAACAAAGCAAGAAGTCTGTTAACTTCCCACACCACCACCGACTCCAAGCCACCACAAACATAAAGTACGTAGCTGTTTGCCCGCGCCACCAACTGTCAAAACCACCACAACAGAAAGTACTCCCACACCACCAGCTGTCACAACAGAAAGTACTCCCACATCACCAACAACTGTCACACCACCACCAGAAGTACTCCCACAACAACCACCAACGCTGTCACAACCACCAACACAGAAAGTACTTCCCACGCCACACCAACTGTCAAACCACCACAACAGAAAGTACTCCCACACCCTCCAGCTGTCACAACAGAAAGTACTCCCCACCACCACGCAAACACCACCACAACACTGTCACAACCACCACAACAGAAAGTACTACAACACCACCAACAACTGTAACAACCACCACAACAGAAAGTACTCCCACACCACCAACCTGTACAAAAACCACCACAACCAGAAAGTACACTCCCACACTCCAGCTGTCACAACAGAAAGTACTCCCACAACCACCAAACAACTGTCACACACCCCAACAGAAGTACTTACAACACCACAACAGAAAGTACTCCCACACCACCAACAACTGTCACAACCACCACAACAGAAAGTACTCCCACACCACCAACAACTGTCACAACCACCACAACAGAAAGTACTCCCACGCCACCAACTGTCAAAACCACCACAACAGAAAGTACTCCCACGCCACCAACTGTCAAAACCACCACAACAGAAAGTACTCCCACACCACCAGCTGTCACAACAGAAAGTACTCCCACATCACCAACAACTGTCACAACCACCACAACAGAAAGTACTACAACACCACCAACAACTGTAACAACCACCACAACAGAAAGTACTCCCACACCACCAACAACTGTCACAACCACCACAACAGAAAGTACTCCCACACCACCAACAACTGTTACAACCACTACAACAACAGAAAGTACTCCCACACCACCAACAACTGTCACAATCACCACAACAGAAAGTACTCCCACGCCCCCAACTGTCAAAACCACCACAACAGAAAGTACTCCCACACCCCCAACTGGGCGTGGGAGTACTTTCTGTTGTGGTGATTGTGACATTGTGTTGGTTGGTGTGGGGAGTACTTTCTGTTTGTTGTAGTGGTTGTAACAGTTGTTGGTGGTGTGGGAGTACTTTCTGTTTGTGGTGGTTGTTACAGTTGTTGGTGGTGTTGTAGTACTTCTGTTGTGGTGGTTGTGACAGTTGTTGGTGGTGTGGGAGTACTTTCTGTTGTGACAGCTGGAGGTGTGGGAGTACTTTCGGTTGTGGTGGTTTTGACAGTTGGTGGCGTGGGAGTACTTTCTGTTGTGGTGGTTGTGACAGTCGTTGGTGGTGTGGTAGTACTTGTTTCTGTTTGGTGGTTTGACAGTTGTTTGTGATGTGGGAGTACTTTCTCGTTGTGACAGCTGGAGGTGTGGGAGTACTTTTCTGTTGTGGTGGTTTTGAACAGTTGGTGGCGTGGGAGTAACTTTCTGTTGTGGTGGTTGTGACAGTCGTTGGTGGTGTGGGAGTACTTTCTGTTGTGGTGGTTGTGACAGTTGTTGGTGATGTGGGAGTACTTTCTGTTGTGACAGCTGGTGGTGTGGGAGTACTTTCTGTTGTGGTGGTTTTGACAGTTGGTGGCGTGGGAGTACTTTTCTGTTTGTGGTTGGTTGTGACAGTTTGTGGTGTGTGGGGAGTACTTTCTGTTTGGGTGGTTGTGAACGTTGGTGGTGGTGTGGGAGTACTTTCTGTTGTGGTGGTGGTGACAACTGTCAAAACCACCACAACAGAAAGTACTCCCACACCCCCAACTGTCAAAACCACCACAACAGAAAGTACACCCACACCACCAACTGTCACCACAACAGAAAGTACTACAACACCACAAACAACTGTCACAACCACCACGACAACAGAAAGTACTCCCACTAGCACGCCAAAAGCAACTACCACTACAACAAGCACAGCAACTACAACAAAGTCTACAACTACAACATCTATCGTTCCATCAACAAGTCAAAGACCTGGTTGTCCATTCGACCCATATCGTGAGGTGAGTTAACTTCTTATGTGCATTATTTTTCAAGCTGAAGTCCTATATGAGTTCAATATTTTATTGAGGGACCACCATGTCACATCAAGTTATCTAAAAGAAGTCCAGATCTTATTTATGAAGATATTTATGAAGATCTGAAATAGTACTGTTCTGTACCACAATAATTCTAATAATTCTTCAAACAGTAATGTGAAGGTACCTAGTGGTTAGGTCCTTAGTGGGAATTATTAATCATGGTTCTCCAGTCTCCACTAGATTATACCACTGTGCCAAATACCAAATTCATCATTTCAACAACTAAACTACCAAACAGTTTTTTTGACTCTTCATCTTCCACCAAACCAAAGATAGTGACACAAATATTTGGTGTCAAAGTTATATGGAATATTTCTGATGTGCAATTAAAAAGAAAATAAAAAATTTGAAAAGCTATTCTATTACATATGAAAAAACTCTGCCTCAGGTCTCTCACATTTATTACATTTAGTGTTCTCCATAAATTACTTCTTATGCAAGTCAACTGGAGTATAATAAATTCTGTTCAAAAAATTAAAATGAATAGTTATGTGGTTTCAATTAAAAGAGCGTTTTTTCTTATTCCTGCAAACCATTTGTTAGTTCTCAACATTTAAAACTCCTGTTTCATTAACATTTTTCTTTGTGTTTTATTTGACCTCAATGCTCCTTCTCCAATAGTTTATAAATTTGAAATATTTGTTGGTGCTTGTAATAGATTATATCATTTTCAAACAATCATATGTCTCCCGGGAAAGGATATCTACCATCAAAATCCATCATGATGAATTGGGGGCACTTTCTCATAGATCCAGGCACTGTGACTATGGTAATCCTCTTATGTGTGTTATAAATGGTCGCCTTTATTCTAAAATCAACTTTTACCATGATGCTAATGAGCCTGTGGGGCCACTCTAGGCCCTCTTTCATCTTGATTGGCAGGCTGTTACACTGTATAATCCTCCCCCTCCCCCCTTGTGCATTGAGCAGGAAACGGGAGGGGGAAGTGCTGAGGGAGCAAAGGAGAAGATGAGACAGTTTAACAGCCTGTAACACCAGATCAAAGAGGGGCTAGGGTAGCCCCTCAGCCTCATTAGTATAATTTGTAAAGTTGCTCTTAGAAATAAGGAGACGATGGATAACAAATTTAAGAAGATTACCACAATCACGGTACTTGGATCTATGAGTCCCTGGTTTATCATGCTAGATTTTGATTATAGATATCATATAATTAAACTAAATGCTTACCTAGCTTTAAAGTGTGTGTAAGGTGGAAATATCTTACTAAATCCCCTGATTTAAAGCCATAAAGTAGTGACTCAAAGAAAATTATGCATCCATCAATAACCACTGTGATATGTGCCTATCCCCCATTTACTCCAGTAAACTCTGAAATCATCGTAACATCAGGGACTTTATTATTAAACCATAATGAAATGCCCCTTAAAATCCCTTTTTGTATTTGTAAAAGCAATATTAGCAATATTTACCTCCCGTTTCACTAATCTGGCCAACCCCTTTAATGGAAATGACTTCAGGAAGACGATGATGGGAAATACCTTCCTATTAGCCTACAAATGGTGAAGAATGGATCCAACCAAATTGGCAGTGGTGCAAAGAAAATGTTTAGTCCTTTCCTTTTGATGACAGTTCTGCAAAGGTCTTAAGTCAATGGATGACCATGGAGCAAACAAGATAAGGTCAAGTAGATAAGAGCCAGAAGATAAATCAGTAGTTCATTCTACTGTTGAATTGATAGAATAATCTGGAACATGGTTTGCATTGTGTGCTTTCTTGTACTACTTTTTGAGACTTTTTTGTTTGAGTGGAGACTTTCTTGTTTGAATTGAGATTTTAATTGTCAAGAAGTCCAAGTAACCAGACCACGTGATCATGAATCCTCCTAATGTCTTTTCTGGATAAATCTTTTAATACCCAAAAAGTGAATACAAATAACGAAATATTCATACAAAATATTTCTTTATATGCACTATAGCTTTGTTGGAATTTGATTAATATGAATATCTCTTATGCTTTTGTACGTATACTATATAGTCACCCACACTTAATAAGTGCTCTTCTGTAATAGATGAGACAAATCTACAGACATTTATTTTCTAATGGGACTTTTCTAATTTGTATGTTTTTCCAGCATAATGAAACCTGGATTCTGTGCAACTGTACCATGGCTAGATGTCTGGAAAACAACACAGTTGAGATCATCGAACTCAAGTGTGAGCCACCACCTCCGATCACATGTGCTAATGGGCGTCCACCAAAACCAGTACCAGATGATGACCTTTGCTGCTGGCACTGGGAATGTGATTGTGAGTGTTTCTGTTCTGGAAAATTAATGCAATATATATATTTCTAGCTATCTATATATGATCTAGAGTCTAAATCTGGTAACTAATGCTTAATATTCATTTCTCTATTTAGGTGTTTGCACAGGCTGGGGAGATCCCCATTATGTCACCTTTGATGGAACCTATTATAGTTTTCAAGGCAACTGCACCTACACCCTGGTGGAGGAGATTGAAAAGAGAATTGACAACTTTGGTGTATACATTGATAACTATGACTGTGGAGCCAAAGACCGAGTCTCTTGTCCTCGTGATCTCATTGTCAGGCATGAGACACAGATTATACGCATTAAAGCCGCGCGCTTCGCACCATTAAGTTTACAGGTAGGATGGATCAAGAATACATTTGATGGATTATGAAACACTAATATCGGGGTAATGGATTTCTATAAAGTAGAAGCAGAAACATCTGTAAAGCATTAGTAATTTTGGTATAGCATTATTAGTATTTACAGTTGGCTAAAGAGCCAGAGTTGTGCCAAAAGAAGTACAATATGATTTCTACTAGAAGATTGTCTGTAGACCAATTTATTTAATTTCACAAACTGTTTATTATTCTATATTAAAAGTTTTAAACACTAATATTACATTTATTCTATAAATGTGTCTGCAGGTTGTTGTAAATGAAGATGTAGTAGGTTTACCCTACAAGAAATATGGAGTGAAAGTGTATACATCTGGAATAAATTATGTTGTGGAGATCCCAGAGTTGGAGGCCAATATCACATACAATGGTTTATCCTTCTCCGTTAATTTGCCCTTTAGACTTTTTGGACATAACACACAAGGACAATGCGGTAAGTTTTTGATTACAGCATATTATTGACTTTCTTTCCTGATATATAAATTAAAAAAGCCTTGAGTTGTTCTGTTCAAGTAAATTCCTTCATTTACCAATGTTTCTACCGAAATAAAAACTTTTTTTTAACACCTGATAGATTTATGAAAAAGAAAATAGTGTATTACCCATATGGAGCTTTCTTTCAAGAATTTAAGCTATAGAAAATTCCATTAATATGAAAGCTGGTCACTTGAAGAAGTAACTATAACTTAAAGGAAATCAACATCAAACATAATAAACCAAGTACACTTACTCATAGATCACGGCACGGTGACTGTGATGATCATTTTATATTTGTTATCCATGGCCTCCTCCAAAATCAACTTTAAAAATTATGCTAAGGACCCTGGAGGGCTCTGAGAGCATTACCAGAGCCCCTCTGTGCTTCAGATTCACAGGTTGTTACACTGAACAGAAAATGTCTTACCCATCCCCCTGTTCACTCCCTCCTCCCTCTGCCTGTGTAATCTATCAGCAGCAAGCAGTGCAGGGAAAGGGGACACCTGTAACAGCCTGTGTAGCTATAGCACTTAGAGGCTCTAGAAACCTCCACCAGAGGTTTCATTATCATCACTATCAAAGTTTATTTTAGAAGGAATTAGCCAATGGCCAAATATAAGAAGATTACCACAGTCACGGTGCCTGGATCTATGGGTAGATGTCTCTGTTTTATCATGATGGTTTTGATGGTGGATTTTCTTTAAGGGGTTATCCACAGGATAGGGCCTAAATTCCTGATCAGTGGGGATCTCAGTGCTGAGACCCCTCCAGATCGTGAGAACAAGGGGTCCGACCCACTCCTCAGACTAATTGAGCAGACGGCCAAGCATGACCGTTCTGCTCCAATAATCTCTATGGAACTGATGGAGATCGCCGAGTGATCATATGTCATATGTCTTAGGTCTACTACAACTTAAACAATGTAAAGTGTCTTGATTGATTCTTACCTTTAATTGTAAAAAAGCTTCAATACCATGTACCATGAGAAAATCATATTATTGAAATGATATTATATCAAAATCATATCACATCATATCAAAATCATATTATTGAAAATCATTGACCATCATGTAATAATTTTATTTTTCATCTGAAATTTTTGTTAAAAATTTGCTATTTGTCTTCTTTTCAAAGTCAGTTCTAGGACCTCTCAATTACTGGATCCTCACTCTGACCAGTATTTGGTTAAACTACTGCTCCCAGAATTTCTTGTGGTTTTCTTGTGTCCCCCTGTCAAGTCCATTTACATTTCATTTTATAATTTTTTTTTTTGGACAACTCGTGTAAAAATTGAATATTTATAAATGATATTGTAGAATTATTGAATTGACTATTTTCATATACACTCTACTACTGCAGGTACTTGTACCAATAACAAGAAAGATGACTGCAGATTACCTAATGGAACTATTATATCCAACTGTGAAATCATGGCTGATGCCTGGATTGTGGCAGATCCAAGGAAACCTACATGCGGTAACCTAAAGCCAACTGTACCCCCGACCGTTACTGCAACACCCTGCAAACCATCACCGTTATGTGGCCTACTTTTGGAAGCGTAAGAATTTTATTTCATTTTTACAGTTTTGACTCATTTATATATTATTTTTCACTTCCTCTAAATATAATTTTTTTTGGATTTTCATTAAAAAGACCTTTCAAGAAGTGCCACAATATCGTGTCACCAGATGACTTTTACAAGGCCTGTAATTATGATAGTTGCCACGTGGAAAACTCCAACATCGAATGCTCCAGCTTGCAGCAATACGCCCTTCTCTGCGGAGATCAAGGTGTCTGCATCGACTGGAGATCTCGAGTTCCAGAATGTCGTAAGTTTTTCTTTTATAGCAGTTTTACAAAAATCATATAGTTTTTTCCAAAAGTAAGTAACAGACTATGTGAAATGTTTGGATTTCATTCATTGCAGCTATTTCCTGCCCTTCACACCAAGTCTACCAGGCTTGTGGTCCAGCCATATCAAAAACATGTGAAACCACGTAAGTTCATAGGAAAATGATCTGTTTCTCTATGATGAAATAGGAAGACTGAGTTTTTCCAAAAATATATACTAGCATGATTCAGTTGCACGCACAGAATATCTAGGTAAAGACCTAAAGTACGGTTGTTGTTGTCTTTTAGTCCAGAAGAAGATGCTATGATTAAGAAGAATTATCGTGTCGTTGAAGGATGCTTCTGTCCACCGGGTAAAATCCCCTTTAGTCAAGCAGTGGACGTCTGCGTGGACACTTGTGGTAAGAGGAAACAGCATATTGAATTTAGTTTGTTCAATTAAAAGATATCGAGAATTTTTCTAAATTTTTAATATTTTTTCACACTAGTGTTACAATTAATGCTTTCTACTGTATTTGCGAGGTAATCTCTGTGAAAGCGGTGTGGCAAAATAACAGCATGCGAACCCAGGTTAATGGAGCTTCAGTGCACATAGTAGCATACACCTTATGACCTTGTGCATACACATATGACCTTGTGGTTGTGTGGGGAATGTAATTCATAGAGGTTTAATATTTTGGTATTAGTGGTGGAAAGGCAGATGATCAGTTTGATATACTGTAATCTGGGAAATAATTCAGAATATCTCAGTCTTAATTTGCTTTTGGAATCAGGATCTCATGATTGTATTTTGTTCTTTTAGGATGTGTTGGTGCTGACAACATACCACGACATGTAAGTCTCACACCTTCTAAAAATAATATTTGCATACTCTAAAAGCATTCATTCCACAGCTGTACATTTTTTTTAAAATTGTCTTAAAGTAAAACTGCTTTTTAGTCCATCATAATCAATCACAGCGCACTAAGAAACTTTAAAGGAAGTATACCATTTGCTTTTATGCAATATGAACCAAACATATCTTGAGAAAGCTGTAGTGACACTGATGCAGAAACATGTCTTGTTAAATGCCTTAATTGAATGGTTTTGCTGAAAAAACAATTATAAAATTATGATAATAAGTATCTGTCACTCCTGTGCCTGCCCCAGCGCTCTTCTTACCCTAATTATGCACTGCTTCAGCCTTGCCCTGCCCAGCATAAGCCGAGAATATGTCATCACTGTGTTGTCCTTGACAGGCAGAAGTAATCAATCGCTGCACAATCCCCCTGCTGCTTTGTATGAGTCATTCAGCTCAGGTTGATTAGTCATGTCTGGACAATTCAGGCAGCTCTTTTATGTACGGAAAGCCAGCCTGTACCCAGCTTTCACAAGGTCCTGAATTTTTAATAGTTTTTTGAGCAAAACCAGATCAGAGATTTAATAATATATGTTTCAGCGTCAGTGTAGCTACAGCATTCTCAAGGTATGTTTGGTTCACAATGCATAAAAACAAATGGTAGATTTCCTTTAAGGCAAATTTACTAAGATTTTTAAATGGGTAGAATTTGGCTGCACTTAATGCAGTGCGCATGGTAGTTATTGTAACAGACCATGTAAAAGATCCATTAAATAATAGAGCATGTCCTAGTGACATCCATTTTTCACAGATCTTTCAAACACTAAAGTTCATGAGGATATGTAAAAAGACATACCATGCAATTAAAAATCAGTTTTCAAAGCCAATTTTTGTGGCATTTGTGGGCAAGCAGCCAAAGATACCCTAGGTTCATTAAAAGGGACAAGCTTTCTTAAAATGTATTGCAACTTTTTGCTTTTTTTTTTAATTCAAAGACTTTATTGGAACATTTTGCCTTTTTAACTGTAAATAAAATTAACTCCAGCTATCAACTTCTGCTATAGGCCATAGTTACTGACACAAACTGCTGCCAGATTGTGGCGATTGCAGCTACAATTGCAGGTGCAAACCCCTTAAATGTAGTCAGCAAAGCAATAAATGCCATTGGCACGTGCTCACCACCATTTTCATTGTGATCGTCGCTCCTTGATGATGTCACGGGAAGTGACAATCCTAGGGAAAATGATGGGCATACGGCACTTGCATTGTTAATGGTGTGCTCAGGTTTGGGGCCTTGAACTTCTGCTCATGGTAAAGCTTTTGGGATCCAAGGGGCCACACACCATCAAGCACCACTCACTTTTTAAGAAAATGTCTAAAAGTGACAAATCTGTGTGCAAATGAGGCTTACCCCAAAGTATGTAAGTTATATATATATATATACATTTTTTTTTTCATGGGTTTCCGAATCAAAGTGGATTTTGGCACATTGCATGACCTGTTTTAAGTATACATTGGATAAGTTTCTATACAAAATTTTTGTCCTTACAGTTTGGAGAAGAGTTTGAATTCAACTGCCAGGACTGTGTCTGCCGGGAGGGTGGAAGTGGAATCACTTGTCAGAAACATGAATGTAGACCATTGAAACAATTGAAGTGCACCCTCGAAGGCTTCTATCCCGAGATCCAGATTAGTCCCACCGATAGCTGCTGTAATGAGACTGTGTGCAGTAAGTAATGGGATTTCTACAGACATTGGGAATAACATAGGACTAATTGTGTGCGTATTACTGATAAAATGTTTTTCCCCATCCAGAATGTGACACTAAATTATGCTCAACAAAATCACCCAACTGTGATCTTGGCTATGAGATGGTTGGCAGCATTCCAGAAGGACACTGCTGTCCTGTGTACACATGCGGTAAGTGATCTTATCTTTCCATGGGCCACAGAGAGGATTGTAAAATTTTTCAATTTTTCTATTTATGATTATGGAGGCTGCCATGTGTCTGAGCTCTAACACAAGCATTTAGTAATGTTCTTTATAGCCACCTCATGACCATAGGTCGCAATGGTCTGGAGACAACTCAATGAGGTGTAGGGGGAGTTTTCAAGGCATGTTCTGTACAGATAAGCAGCGGCATCATCTGTTGTCAGCGATAGTGGACTATAACATAGGTGGTTTGCCGGGTAGCCCGGGGCCCAAGCCTTCCATGGCCACCCAATCCACCCACCAATTTTATACTGACAAGGACCTTCACCCATGAAATTCTCATACAACTGTTTATGATCTCAATACACATAGACACAAAAGCTTTGAAGCTCAGGAGCTTTGAAGGTTTCCCAAAGGTCCTGCAACTGCAGGAAGAAGGGACGCATCCTCCATTCTCCAAGAAGTTTGGTTCTAGTACCATATGTAGGAAGTGATTCCAGATTTCTAGGGGCTATAATATCCATACAGCCCAGGGCCCTTGGTGGTCTTAATCTGCCCCTGGTGGTCTTAATCCGTCCCTGATTGTCAGCTGTGTATGTAATGAAGGTGTTTTCTTTACTTTATAAAATGTTAAAATATTAAGTAAAATATGAAAGTGAACATTACTTTCTGTTGCATTATCATCTGACTGCTGCAGAGAAATCCTCCTACAAATTAACAAATGTCAGTCTATAATAAAGGCTAGTTGCTAGAGTAAAAATTGAAGGTTATAGTGATTATTGATTTTTATATAGATAGTAAAATGCAAAAATGCTAAATATGTTTACCATATCTTGGTAAAAACTGTTAATTTTCTGGTTACACATCCCTTTAAGTGCTTAAGGCTACGGATTAATTTTCCCAGTTTTTTTTATAAACTTTTAAGACTTAAGTTATTTATAGTGGGAAATAAATTTCCCGGTTAGGTCACAATTACTAAACAGTTGTCTACTTGTCAAAAAATAAATATGTCTCTTTTGCTCTTTTGCAGTTCGTAAGAATGTCTGTGTGCATGGAAACGCTGAATATTTGGTAGGTTTCAGCATTTTCTGATATGGTTTCATGATTCACCATTCCGGCTCATTCCTACTCACTTCTTAAATCATTTCGTTAGAGCTACAAGGGATTCATGGCAATTGTACATTACATGGATAGACTACTGATTTCAGGGAAGGCAGAGAAATCCTTAAGGAGCCTCTATTGTAGATTCCATTTGAAGGAAATCTATCATCAAAATCCATTGTGATAAACCAGGGACACTTTCTCATAGATCCAGGCTGTGGCTGTGGTATCTTCTTATATTTGTTATCTATGGCCTCCCTCCTTCTAAAATCACATTTTATAATTATGCTAATGAGTCCGAAGGGCTGCCATAGCCCCTCTGTGATCTGGTTTTACAAGCTGTTACACTGTGTCTCCCTCCCCCTGCTCCCTCAGCACTGAAATTACAGAGGGAAGTGGTCATTTCACAAATGCTGAGGGAGCAGGTGAGAGGGTGAGGCATTGTAGCTGCTTGTAAAGCCCAATATTATTTAGATGTAGGAGGCCATGAATAACAAATATAAGAAGGGTGCAGGGATCTACTGTATGTGTAAGGGTCCCTGGTTTCGTATGAGGGATTTTGATGGTAGATTTCCTTTAAAATGCTTTACAACAAAAAGCTGCACTGTAGTTTTTGATGTCTTGTAGCCAATGGATCTTTTTTTCATTGTTGGGTTATGTTTTCGTCAGGGGCTTTCATTATGTACATCTTTTGTGTTACATATGTAATCTTGGCCTTACTCATCTCTCCCGAGATTATTGGGAGAGATTAGCATTCCAGACATTTCAATAAAAATTCTATATCTCTATATTTGTTGACATGTCTAGAATTTAGACTGGGTTTGATGGGTCTAGAAGTACATGTTGCTTCCAAGCCATGGTATAACCACACAGGTATACGCTATAAATTTGTTGTGAGATATAACATGTATGTTTACTATTTGAAAGGGTTGATTTCACTCATTTTATTACTGCATTTGCATAGTGTTTATTAACTTATATCACACCTGTCATTGTGTTTCTTCAGCCGGGAGCACCAGTGTTTTCCGATAGTTGCCAGAGCTGCATGTGTACAGGAAGTGAGAACAACTCAACGGCACTAGAGATCAAATGCACCCACGTACCATGTAATACACAGTGCCCCACGGTAAGTGCAATCTAAACTGTATATGTAATGTCATATATGGGCAAATAACTTGGTTAAGGAAATATTTCTTACAATATATTATTCTGCTTATATCTTAATCACAGGGTTTCCAATTGAAGAAGAGCACACAAGACTGTTGTGGGGTATGTGAGCAGACCCACTGTGTTCTAAGCCAGGAGAATACTTACCAACTCATGCAGGTATGTACATACTAACAACTCTTCTTCCCCCGACATCAACTATATGGGAGAATCAGGTGAACTTTTTTGATCTCTGTGACAATTGGATTTTAAAAATGTTGGGTTGTCACAAGAACCAGGATTAAAACTAAAGCTTCATTACAGACACATTTGATAACTGGTATAGCTGTTTATTGTAGCCTAGGACTAAAGTACAGTAAATAACCAACATCCAGAGGTCCATTTGTAACTAGGAGTCGTATGTAAGTCGAGTGTTCTTAAGTAGGGGACCGCCTGTACTTACTTTTAGATTCATACTTGTTTATTGTCTTCATCTACAGCCTGGAGAGACTCTACATGATGAAAATGACAACTGCACCATGTACAGCTGTTCTGTGATAAAGAATCAATTCATCACATCCGTCTCACATATCTCATGCCCTCTCTTTGATGAGGCCATGTGTGAACCGGTGAGTGTCAACATCCTAACCAATCCTGTACTAAAAGCTGAAAATGTATTTTACAGGGCAAGGATGGTGAACCTTTTAGAGACCGAGTGCCCAAACTAAAACCAAAACCCACTTATTTATTGCAAAGTGCGAACATGGCAATCTAGGCTGTAACCTATTGATCTCTGCTCTGTCGCAGATTTTAATCGTAACAGCATCCTGAGGACAGCAATACAGTAGTAATAAAATGGATAAATTTGATGTCTGTGCACACCTCCTTTTCCACTAGTCCCAGGAAGCCTAGGAGGTGTGCTGAAAGTAGAATGGAGCATGGCACGTCCTGGGCTTCCAGAAAGAGGTCCTTTCTGGTGAACTGTGTGCTAGGATGACAGCCTGGATGCCCACAAAGAGCTCTTGTGCCACTGCTATAGGGGATAGAATGAATCTGACACATCCATCTGTGTTCAAGACCCATTTAGGCTAATATATTAATGATCTAACCATTGAAATTAATATCAGAGCTGTCGGCTTGCTGTACCACTATCTTTTTATCAACTGGTGATGCAGCTGATCTGTGGGGGCTCTGGTTGTTGGATCTTCCAACAATCTGATATTGAAAACCTATTCATATTTTACAATATTTTTTGCTCAGAAAACCCATTTAACCAACTCTTTCTTTAAATTATAACTTACCTCTATACATAGTTTATTCTGAGAAACGGTCAGCATAGGAATACATTTTTACCTGAAAATAGGTTCCAATAGCCTATGGCATATTAATTTAATACACAATCCACTGCTTTTTAGTCGATTCAAGCAACGTGTGTTGAGTCCTGGGGGAGGGGACAGTTCAAACGGCATGGGTCTTCTTCTCAATCCCTCTTCCCCACTCATGGCCATCCATTAGTCTCTCCCTTGCTTGATGAGGGAGGAGAAGGGGAGGAGAGATTGAGGTAAAGATGACTCCTGCCATTTGAACTGCCCCCCCCGAACTCACCATTATCTGCATTATTTGTTTAAAAAGCACTGGATTTAATTATATTGTTGACTAAGGCAAATTTTTAAATGTACATGCCATAGGCTATTGGAATCTGTCTTCAGGTGCAAATTACTTTCCTGATGACTGGTTCCCTCTAAGTATAACTCTTCTGTCAATAGTTTTTACTCTACTTTTGTATCCAACCAATTGTACTTGAACGAGTGAGCTTACCGTATATACTCGAGTATAAGCCGACCCGAGTATAAGCCGAGACCCCTAATTTCAACACAAAAAACTGGGAAAACCTATTGACTCGAGTATAAGCCGAGGGTAGGAAATGCATTGGTTACAGCCTCCCAGTATATAGTCTGCCAGCCCCTGTAGCATACAGCCTGCCCAACCCCTGTAGTAGGAAAAAAAATAACACTGTACTCATCCTTCCGACGTCCCCCATAGGTCCTCTTCTGTCTCAGACTGTCTCAGACAGAAGAGGACCTACGGGTGACGTCAGAAAGGTGAGTTTTGTCTTTATTTTTTTAGTTGACTTGAGTATAAGCCGAGTTAGAGTTTTTGAGCACAAATTTTGTGCTGAAAAACTAGGCTTATACTCGAGTATATAAGGTATTTTTATAACTTGGAATGTCACATTTGATAGATCTCGAATACATCAGCTTGACTAATTGTTCTCCCACCAACATTTTACAAATGGAATTATGTTGCCTCAAAAAGTTTGATAGACGCCCATCTTTTGCAGAATGATTTCACATTCCCCTTTTAATGTCTCAAGTATCTGATACCAACATGTGCACAATACCCTATTACATCCAACACTACACGTAATGATAAACTCTTCACTGTTTAAAATGTTTTATATCCAATACATTCTTATTTTTTTGTATTTTTTCATCAGACTGTAATTATTTTTGCATATATTTTCAGGGAACTGTTCAATTTTTACCTAACGGATGTTGTAAAATATGTAAGTATAGAACATATGTATATAATGATGTGTTTGTATTGATGCAGTAATTTATAGGGGTTGTGTGTAATTTAAAAAAAATGTCGATTATAGCTTTATACCAGAAGCAGCATCACCCTTATCAATAGATTAGTTGTGCCATTCCAGCTCAGGACAATTAACATGAACCTTTTTGCACATACTAAGGAGCCACAGGGGTGCAACATAGATGGGTGCAGAAGATATTTGGGCTCAAGAGTTCTCTAATACTGATAGGCCCCTTCCACACTTACGTTTTTCACGCGCGTGTTCTGTGCGTGCTTTTGACGAGCAGAACTTGCATTGCACTCTGACCCATTGTAATCAATGGGTTTTTCAGACTTGCATTTTTTTCACGCGCACACGCACGTTTTTTTAAAGCGCGTTTAAATCTCGGCTTGCTCTAGTTCTGCGTGAAAAACGCACCATACAAGTCTATGGAGATGCATCAAAAACACATTGCACTTTGAGACACATGCAAATCCAATACAAGTCCAATGCGTTTTTCACGCATCAATAGCCATAGAAAAGATAGAGCTCAGTCCTGAGTCCATTTCACGCGCATTACCTGCCTGTGAAAAACCCATTGAAATTGCATTGAAATGCACGTGAAAAACTGAGACACTGAACAAACTCTGACTGAATACTGATCGAACTCTGATGAAAAATGTCAGTTTTTCACTGACAAAACCCTGATCGCATCCGGATCAGACTCTGACGTGGTCTGCCAGTGTAGAAGGGGCCATAAGGTATTTTTTCAGTGCAATCTAATATATAAAGCTACAGGTCATAAATATGAGCTATGAGCTTTGATTGGTTGCTAAAGGCAATGAGTATAAGACAGCTTATGTGTCAGGTAAGATGGCGAGAGATAGAGAGAGAAATACAGAGAGAGAAAGACAGAGACAGACAGACAGTCAGTGACAGAGACTGACAGAGACAGTCAAAGACTGACAGAGACACACAGTCAGTGATATTCATTGACCGAGACTGGCAGTTATATACTATCCTGGGCAACGGCATGAGATACAGCTAGGAAACAATGTATTATACTGTAGTTGGATATATCTTTGCACCCAAAGAGTTACATGATGATTGAGGTCTTAGTATAATGAATCTGAATTGAGAAATAAAATGTGATTTTACACTGGTTATGTTAACAAAAATAATATTGTTTACAAAAAGATTAATCAGCTGTAACTTCATGTGCAGGTATTCAAAAGACATCTTCCTGTGAGCTCCAAATAAATTATGACTACATGGTCTACAATAACTGCCGCTCAGAAAATAAGGTGGCGACTTCTCGCTGTGATGGGACATGTGGAACCTACTCCATGTAAGTTATGCTGCGGAGCATGATGCACATAGGGGAAATCAGTGTCATACATGTTAGATACAACATTATTTGCCATAAGTAAATATCTGAATAATATATGCAATATTGTGGTGGTTCATCACTTACTTTTTCCTATGGTTGGATTAGAATGCATAAAACACATGTATATGTAATAGTGATCAACTGATCAAATAATTATGATCATCACAGATTTATGGTGCACCCACCTGCATCTGAAATCTATATCCATGCATCTTTTTTTCTTTTTTTTATTACTGGTAAGGACTTGGGTTTTACTCTTTTAATTCAAATGTGATGTTATTGCCCATTCAAAATGTCTGGATAGTAGGAAGAATCGCTTACCAGATGGAAACACCTGAATCACTGTCTCCAGCCCCTCCCCATCCAGTTCTATAACCGCATGATTGCAAGGTGATGGGTAAGAGATGGCATACAATGCCAATTGCCAAACCCTTGCCATCAGACTCCAAATGAAGCACCGCCCTCATGAAAATACCCTCTTCCTCTGACATAATAGGTCCCATGAATGGAAGGGGATGACTAATGCAATATAAGCAGCCCATTGCAGTGACCCATTGGATAACTCTACACTAAGAAACAAAAGCAATTCTCTAATAAGCTATCTGCAGGTTTTTAGCTGCTAAGAGGTTTTACCTTGTCGCTCTGGCTGCTCTCCTTCTGCCATGCTTCCTGGTAACCTTTGGAATCCATACTGGATCGCTGGAGATGTGAGATGGTTGGGTGAAGCTTCTTGGGAGGGGCAGTAGGAGAGGAGTGCTAGAAAACAGGACATTGAAAGAAGTCACAAGCATGTGACAGATTACATGCTTCAGTTCATCCAATTACAAACATGCTGTCCAGATTTATGGTAAAGCCCTTAGTGCTCTGACACAGGACCTAGAGTGATGTGACCGGCATGTAACTCATGAAAGACATGCTTCAGGTCAACCCAGTACAAACATGTTGTCCTGATTAATATGAACGCCTTCAGTGCTCGGGCCTCAGTGCCCTTAGCTGATGTGACAACCAGGAAGTGACGCCCACTTCAGAAAAAGCTGAATATCATTTTATAAGAAATGATTATAGAAATACCAGGCTGTATCTAAGGTTAGGGTGAAGCCAGCAGCATAATACAGATATCTTTGGAATGGTTGTCAAAGGCTCTCTCCAGTTGTGCTAAAACAGTTTTTTTTTGTCAGTAACTTTACAGTTACTCTTTAATAATGAACTTCATTGAAAAAAAAAGCAGGAAACTGAATATTTTAAATTGTAATTGGGAGTTTAGAGTGTATTATTGTTTTCCTAGATAACCCCTTTAATGTCATCTGATGCAAATTTTATATGTAAAATAAAAACTGATACATGTGCCATTTTTTCTTCTCCAGGTACTCTGCAGAAGCCAGAGCTATGTCACATAAATGTACCTGCTGCCAGGAGGTGCAGACCAGCCAGAAGCGCGTCAAGCTGCAATGCTCAGATGGCAGTGAGGTGGACCAT
This sequence comes from Engystomops pustulosus, assembly GCA_019512145.1. Lineage (NCBI taxonomy): Eukaryota > Metazoa > Chordata > Amphibia > Anura > Leptodactylidae > Engystomops > Engystomops pustulosus. The sequence continues at coordinate 137,553,856 of CM033647.1, read as the reverse complement.
GACTACATCGATGTAGAGAAATGTGACTGTATCACTACTGACTGTGGACATGGGGGAACAGAACAGGATCAAACCCCGGTCCGTGCTAGGCGCGCCTTAAAACGGAAAGTTCATCGTACAGTTTAGAAAGAAGCTACTTCCTTTCGCAATAAAGAAAACAATTAAAAACTGAATATATTGTCCCAGAATTAATATAATTAATATAAAATGTTTTTGTTAAAAATGCTGAATATGTTTCACTGCCATGAATAAAAGCACTTATATCATATTATCTGCCTGTTTTTTTCTCTTGCGAATGTAATACAATATTTAAGGATGTACAAATTAAAGGAAACCTACCACCACAGATCTACCTAATAAGTAAGATCCGCGGGTAGGTTCATGCTGAAATCCCCTTTCCTATAGTATATTTTGTTAATCAATCAAATAAGCATAATAGGATAAAAAGCTTTTCTCAGTATTATGTAAATTAGTGGCCTGAGGCTACTGGGGCGTGGAGTAGCCACAACGTGGAAGTAAAGGCTACTCCGCACAACGGTAGCCCGAGTCAATGTTGTTTCCCAGTTCAGAGCATCCTGCGGCTCTGCACACTCATTGGGGAAGCCGGAGTTCTGCTTATGTACAGCAGCTCCGACTTCCGAGCCGAGGCTGCGCAGCTATGTGCCTGTGCACATGGTGGTAGGTTTCCCTTAAGCTCATTTTCAGTATTTATTAAAATATAGGCATTTCTCTTACTACCAAAAATATATACCCAATATATCAGATGTCAGAAACCTGCCTCAGGACAGAGAGTTTATCTGATAAATTAAAAAAAAAAAAAGTTTTTGTTACCCACACAGCTTTTATTCTCAAAGGAAATATTCCATCAAAGTCAAGCATGATAAACCAGGGACACTTACTTATAGATCCAGGCACCATGACTGTGGTGATCTTTTTATATTTGATATATATGACCTCCTTTCTTCTAAAAACATTGTTTAAAATTATGCTAATGAGTTAGAAGAGCTCTTGGGGTTTAACAGAATCCCTCTTTGTTCTGGCTTCACAGACCGTTGTTACACTGCAATAGTACATCTCAGTCTCATCCTTCCCCTGCACTTCCTGTAATTTCAGCAGCAGTGAGGACACAGTGGGATGGGGGAAGTGCTCCTTTAGAATGTAACAGCCTGGAGGATCTCCAATAACACGCCCATAGCTCATTGTAAATGAAATATGAGTACTATTGGCATCTGCATCAGGTCAAAGAAAACAAACAGCTAAAAACAATAGCAGAAAGGAAAAACAAAGCATACATACCGTAAAAGATGCATCCTGTATTCCTTACTAGACTAGACTTACTAGTTGTTAATCCATAATTGATAAGATAATGTAAGCCAGAAAATCTCAACCACAAACCTTTTTTTGTCATGAATGGATTGGGGCAAACCCTGAGACCAAAGTTAACGTGATGGAAAAGGAAATAATGATGACGTCAATGGTAAAACCTCTCCTCTCCATTGTATAGAAAATACAAGATTGTTTTATGTTTTATCATTACAGAGAAAATTAACCCAAAAAACAGTAACTGATTGGCATTGTCAGTGACAGCGTGCCCACCCAGCAGTACTCACCCACATTATCCATGCAGCATTCATTTTAGGAGCTGTGCTGCATGCACAGGACACCTGATCCCCCTCCCTTAGTACCTAACACTGGTTGGCTGAAGTGGGTGCCTGTCAAGTTCTAGCCAAATTGTGTTAGGATTACTTCCTTATGGATCACTGGGCCCGATCTGTGAGAGGAGGAGAGATCTCTCAGGGAAGCAGTGGTGCGTGGAACTGGCATGACGAATAGGACTAGTAGTCAGTACTACTGGCACTGCCACGGTGCCAGCTAGACGTACATGTAAGTAGGAGAACGTTTAGAATAGTAATGTGTACCACTGTCTGGACCACTTTCAGTGGGAGCCCCAGCAGATTCTCAGGGAGATGGAGGAAACTTGTCCAGGAACTGAGGATGATATCACAGATCACAGATAGGTTATTTATAGAAAATGTAGTGCCAGCCTTGGCAACACAATAGTTACAAGAGAACTATCATAAATATCAAGAAAGTTGTTATAGAAAGAACTAGCTCCATTTTTATAGATTTATTTGTGAGAGGGTTGTTGTCTTATTTTAGAAAGTAAAAATTTTAAAAAAGTTCTGGCAAAAAAATATTTTCTGAGGTGTAAAACAGGAAATTCACTGTGTGTTACATGTGGATTTTGTTGTAGATATCCGTCAGATTTAAATGCGCACTGTAATATATGAAACATTTAGTGAAAATCTGCAAAGGAAATTGTTGAGGTGGAACCTACCTCTGCACTGACCGTCAATGTCAGAATCGGCCAGTACAGTAATATAGCTGCAGGTTTTTCCACCAGTAAATGTATGGAAAAATCAGTAACATATTTGCTACATTTTAACCTAACAAAATACCTAATTAAAACAGTAGAAATCTAAAGAGTAATTTGAAGAAGGTAATTTAACTCAATAGCATGTATACAGCTAAATACATATTTACACACTACAATCCATAGCAAAAGACAGATGTAATGGCAAAAATGTATAGTCTTTATTCAAAGCATGTTAAAAGCATTTAAAAACACCCACAAGTCAGGTGAGAGCTCAGTTCCCCCAGATATAGACTGACATAAATATAATACAAAAATCATTTTTATATACACCAATAAATGTAATAATTCCTAATGCTGTAAACTGTAATTAACAATAGATATAGAGGCAGGAAATAAACTGCAATGTCAATGTACAAGTGTACATTTAAGACAGCTAAAGTGCAATTAGTCTAAAGGTGCATAGAGAATAAAAGACAAATGATATTACCCTCAATATACAAGTCCTGGGAGAGGGAGTAGAGGTGCCCCACGTGTATCGCCCGCTAAACGGGCTTCCTCAGGGGATAAATACCAAATAACACCTACAGCCTTAAATAGCCCAGTTTGCTCTGGTGGGACGCGGCCAGTGAAGTGCATTGCAGTTACTTCTGTTTCAAAAACCGGAAGCTCGTCATGTCCATAATGTTTATTGTGCGTGTCAAATATACGGAGGTGGAGCAAAGGTGGAATACCCTAATGCGTTCCAACATATTAGCGATAATGATTAGAGATGAGCGAGCACTAAAATGCTTGGGTGCTCGTTATTCGAGAAGAACTTTTCCCGATGCTCGAGTGCTCGTCTCGAATAACGAGCCCCATTGAAGTCAATGGGAGACCCGAGCATTTTTTTAATAAAACAGAACATTAAAAGAACAGTGCAAAAAAAAAATATTCCAGATGTTTGCAGATGTTTTCCTTGTAAGAACACATTGAAATAACACTATTCTTCACTTTCCAGGTGTGTGCGCGTGTCTCCCGCTAAGTTCGGAGATGTTCGGAACATCTGGAATGTGAAGAATATTCTTTCAATGTGTTCTGCACTTAAATGGTCCTGTATTCACTGTTTTTAATGTTTTAATTCTATCCTTCACTTTGCAGCTGTGCGCGTGTATCTCAGAACCTATCGGAAGACACGCACGCACATCTGCAAAGTGAAGAATAGAATTAAAACATTAAAAACAGTGAATACAGGACCATTTAAGTGCAGAACACATTGAAAGAACACTATTCTTCACATTCCAGATGTTCCGAACATCTCCGAACCTAGCGGGAGACACGTGCGCACACCTGCAAAGTGAAGAATAGTGTTATTTCAATGTGTTCTTACAAGTAAAACATCTGGAAACATCTGGAATATTTTTTATTTTACAATTAAAATACTTTTATTCAATTTATTTTATTAATTTACTGCTCGATGTCGAGCCGGCCAGATACTCGTCCGAGTAACGAGCCGGTCCGAGTATGCTAATACTCGACCTAGCAGTATACTCGGACGCTCATCTCTAATAATGATCTATGTTAAAAACATACGACCGGTATATGATCCCCGCATAGCAATATCATTATACTTTAGGTAAGTATTCTCAAGTTATTATATCATAAACAAATCACAAATCAGACAGGTGTCGCCAATTATTACGTTGTAGAATAGACTGGCATGGTATGTCCTAATAACGGAATCGAAATTCACTGGTTACCATTTCCAAATTTTTATATTATAAACAAATATGATATCACAAGTCCAAACAAATATCATCAGGTCCCCAGGACTTGTATATTGATGGTAATACCTTTTGTCTTTTATTCTCTATGCACCTTTAGACTAATTGCACTTTAGCTTAGTCTTAACGGTACACTTGTACATTGACATTGCAGTTTATTTCCTGCCTCTATATCTATTGTTAATTACAGTTTGTTTCAAGTCAGTATTAGGAATTATTATATTTATTTGTGTATATAAAAATGATTTTTGTATCATCTTTATGTGAGTCTATGTCTGGGGGAACTGAGCTCTCACCCGACTTGTGGGTGTTTTTAAATGTTTTTAACATGCTTTGTGTACTTTGAATTAAGACGATACATTTTTGCAATTACATCTGTCTTTTTCTATGGATTGTAGTTAACAAGTTTACAGATGTATACATTCGGTTACATTTCATACCCCATCCATTTATTTTGTATTACATATTTACACACATAAGCCTCCAAATATACACAAGGCACCGGAGTTTTTTTTTGCAGAGGATGAGGCTGTATTCACACAATGATTTTAGCCCTCTGCTGCTTCAAATGTACAGTAAATGGCAATAATGTATTCACTTTAATAAAGCAAATAACGTCCATAAGATTTAGGACTTTGTTTGACCTGTAATCTATTTGCATAATCAGCTAAGCACAGTACATGTGGTTTCTAACATAAATCCCATTTGAAATTCAATGTTTTAAATATATTTTTACTTTCCACCCAACTTATACTCACCAGTGCAGGTAGTATATGACACCGCCAGACAGACTTCCCATCACTAATGTGTGCTAAAGCCAGATTACTGCAACTGATCAGCAGGATGTGCATGTTGTTCCTGGTGGGTGATCTGTACCCTAACAAGCACAAACATGCAGGTCCTGGAGACATTAACCAGTGGCCAAACAACACTACTTTTCCCTTAAAGTTCCAAGTGGAACCTTCTATAAATGAACCATGGATGCCCAGGTAGCTTTTCTGCACAATGCTAATTCTGAAAAAGCACAGTTTTTAATGTTTTAATTCTATTCTTCACATTGCAGATGTGCGCGCGGGTCTCCCGATAGGTTCGGAGATACACGCGCACAGCTGCAAAGTGAAGAATAGAATTAAAACATTAAAAACAGTGAATACAGGACCATTTAAGTGCAGAACACATTGAAAGAACACTATTCTTCACATTCCAGATGTTCCGAACATCTCCTAACTTAGCGGGAGACACGCGCGAACACCTGCAAAGTGAAGATTAGTGTTATTTCAATGTGTTCTTACAAGCAAAACATCAGTAAACATCTGGAATATTTTATTATGAACTGTTCTTTTAATGTTCTCTTTTACTAAAAAAATGCTCGGGTCTCCCATTGACTTTAATAGGGTTCGTTATTCGATACGAGCACCCGAGCATCGGGAAAAGCTTGTAAGGGAGATGGAGGAAACTTGTCCAGGAACTGAGGATGATATCACAGATCACAGATAGGTTATTTATAGAAAATGTAGTGCCAGCCTTGGCAACACAATAGTTACAAGAGAACTATCATAAATATCAAGAAAGTTGTTATAGAAAGAACTAGCTCCATTTTTATAGATTTATTTGTGAGAGGGTTGTTGTCTTATTTTAGAAAGTAAAAATTTTAAAAAAGTTCTGGCAAAAAAATATTTTCTGAGGTGTAAAACAGGAAATTCACTGTGTGTTACATGTGGATTTTGTTGTAGATATCCGTCAGATTTAAATGCGCACTGTAATATATGAAACATTTAGTGAAAATCTGCAAAGAAAATTGTTGAGGTGGAACCTACCTCTGCACTGACCGTCAATGTCAGAATCGGCCAGTACAGTAATATAGCTGCAGGTTTTTCCACCAGTAAATGTATGGAAAAATCAGTAACATATTTGCTACATTTTAACCTAACAAAATACCTAATTAAAACAGTAGAAATCTAAAGAGTAATTTGAAGAAGGTAATTTAACTCAATAGCATGTATACAGCTAAATACATATTTACACACTACAATCCATAGCAAAAGACAGATGTAATGGCAAAAATGTATAGTCTTTATTCAAAGCATGTTAAAAGCATTTAAAAACACCCACAAGTCAGGTGAGAGCTCAGTTCCCCCAGATATAGACTGACATAAATATAATACAAAAATCATTTTTATATACACCAATAAATGTAATAATTCCTAATGCTGTAAACTGTAATTAACAATAGATATAGAGGCAGGAAATAAACTGCAATGTCAATGTACAAGTGTACATTTAAGACAGCTAAAGTGCAATTAGTCTAAAGGTGCATAGAGAATTAAAGACAAATGATATTACCCTCAATATACAAGTCCTGGGAGAGGGAGTAGAGGTGCCCCACGTGTATCGCCCGCTAAACGGGCTTCCTCAGGGGATAAATACCAAATAACACCTACAGCCTTAAATAGCCCAGTTTGCTCTGGTGGGACGCGGCCAGTGAAGTGCATTGCAGTTACTTCTGTTTCAAAAACCGGAAGCTCGTCATGTCCATAATGTTTATTGTGCGTGTCAAATATACGGAGGTGGAGCAAAGGTGGAATACCCTAATGCGTTCCAACATATTAGCGATAATGATTAGAGATGAGCGAGCACTAAAATGCTTGGGTGCTCGTTATTCGAGAAGAACTTTTCCCGATGCTCGAGTGCTCGTCTCGAATAACGAGCCCCATTGAAGTCAATGGGAGACCCGAGCATTTTTTTAATAAAACAGAACATTAAAAGAACAGTGCAAAAAAAAAATATTCCAGATGTTTGCAGATGTTTTCCTTGTAAGAACACATTGAAATAACACTATTCTTCACTTTCCAGGTGTGTGCGCGTGTCTCCCGCTAAGTTCGGAGATGTTCGGAACATCTGGAATGTGAAGAATATTCTTTCAATGTGTTCTGCACTTAAATGGTCCTGTATTCACTGTTTTTAATGTTTTAATTCTATCCTTCACTTTGCAGCTGTGCGCGTGTATCTCAGAACCTATCGGAAGACACGCACGCACATCTGCAAAGTGAAGAATAGAATTAAAACATTAAAAACAGTGAATACAGGACCATTTAAGTGCAGAACACATTGAAAGAACACTATTCTTCACATTCCAGATGTTCCGAACATCTCCGAACCTAGCGGGAGACACGTGCGCACACCTGCAAAGTGAAGAATAGTGTTATTTCAATGTGTTCTTACAAGTAAAACATCTGGAAACATCTGGAATATTTTTTATTTTACAATTAAAATACTTTTATTCAATTTATTTTATTAATTTACTGCTCGATGTCGAGCCGGCCAGATACTCGTCCGAGTAACGAGCCGGTCCGAGTATGCTAATACTCGACCTAGCAGTATACTCGGACGCTCATCTCTAATAATGATCTATGTTAAAAACATACGACCGGTATATGATCCCCGCATAGCAATATCATTATACTTTAGGTAAGTATTCTCAAGTTATTATATCATAAACAAATCACAAATCAGACAGGTGTCGCCAATTATTACGTTGTAGAATAGACTGGCATGGTGTGTCCTAATAACGGAATCGAAATTCACTGGTTACCATTTCCAAATTTTTATATTATAAACAAATATGATATCACAAGTCCAAACAAATATCATCAGGTCCCCAGGACTTGTATATTGATGGTAATACCTTTTGTCTTTTATTCTCTATGCACCTTTAGACTAATTGCACTTTAGCTTAGTCTTAACGGTACACTTGTACATTGACATTGCAGTTTATTTCCTGCCTCTATATCTATTGTTAATTACAGTTTGTTTCAAGTCAGCATTAGGAATTATTATATTTATTTGTGTATATAAAAATGATTTTTGTATCATCTTTATGTGAGTCTATGTCTGGGGGAACTGAGCTCTCACCCGACTTGTGGGTGTTTTTAAATGTTTTTAACATGCTTTGTGTACTTTGAATTAAGACGATACATTTTTGCAATTACATCTGTCTTTTTCTATGGATTGTAGTTAACAAGTTTACAGATGTATACATTCGGTTACATTTCATACCCCATCCATTTATTTTGTATTACATATTTACACACATAAGCCTCCAAATATACACAAGGCACCGGAGTTTTTTTTTGCAGAGGATGAGGCTGTATTCACACAATGATTTTAGCCCTCTGCTGCTTCAAATGTACAGTAAATGGCAATAATGTATTCACTTTAATAAAGCAAATAACGTCCATAAGATTTAGGACTTTGTTTGACCTGTAATCTATTTGCATAATCAGCTAAGCACAGTACATGTGGTTTCTAACATAAATCCCATTTGAAATTCAATGTTTTAAATATATTTTTACTTTCCACCCAACTTATACTCACCAGTGCAGGTAGTATATGACACCGCCAGACAGACTTCCCATCACTAATGTGTGCTAAAGCCAGATTACTGCAACTGATCAGCAGGATGTGCATGTTGTTCCTGGTGGGTGATCTGTACCCTAACAAGCACAAACATGCAGGTCCTGGAGACATTAACCAGTGGCCAAACAACACTACTTTTCCCTTAAAGTTCCAAGTGGAACCTTCTATAAATGAACCATGGATGCCCAGGTAGCTTTTCTGCACAATGCTAATTCTGAAAAAGCACATATTAAAAGTCAAAATGGGGACCCGATCATTTTTTTTAGTAAAGAGAACATTAAAGAACAGTCATATAAAATTATTCCAGATGTTTTACTTGATGTTTTTGCTTGTAAGCACACATTGAAAATAACATAATCTTCAATTTGCAGGTGTTCGCGCGTGTCTCCCGCTAATTTAGGAATGTTCGAACATCTGGAATGTGAAAATAGTCTCCTTCTTCAATGTGTTCTGCCTTAAATGGTCCGTATTCACTGTTTTAAATGTTTTATAATTCTATTCTCACATTGCAGATTTGCGCGCGGGTCTCTCGATAGGTCGGAGATACCGCGCACAGCTGCAAAGTGAAGAATAGAATTAAAACATTAAAACAGTGAATACAGGACCATTTAAGTGCACACACATTGAAAGAACACTATTCTTCACATTCCAGATGTTCCGAACATCTCCTAAATTAACGGGAGACACGTGGAATATTTTTATGTAATAAAATACTGTCTTTCACTTACTTATTTAACTGCTCGATCTCGAGCCGACGAGATACACTCCAGTAACGAGCCTTCCGATTATGCTATACTCGCCGAGCATATACTCGGACGAGTAATACTCGCTCATCTCTAGTGGAGACCCTTTCGAAATCTGCTGGGGCTCCCACTGAAAGTGGTTCCAGACAGTGGTACACATTACTATTCTAAACGTTCTCCTACTTACATGTACGTCTAGCTGGCCCCCGTGCAGTGCCAGTATACTGACTACTAGTCCTATTCGTCATGCCAGTTCCACGCACCACTGCTTTCCTGAAGATCTCTCTCCTCCTCTCACGATCGGGCCCAGTGATCCATAAGGAATACCTAACACAATTTGGCTAGAACTTGACAGGCCCCACTACTTCAGCCAACCAGTGTTAGGTACTAAGGGAGGGGGATCAGGGTCCCTGTGCATGCATGCATCACAGTCTCCTAAATGGAATCCTGCATGGATAATGTGGGTGATACTGCTGGGTGGGAACGCTGTCATGACAATGCCATCATTACTGTTTTTTGGGTTAATTTTCTCTGTAATGTATAAAACATAAAACATCTTGTATTTTCTATACAATGGAGAGGGAGGTTTTACCATTGACGTCATCATTATTCCTTTTCCATCACGTAAACTTTGGTCCAGGGTTTGCCCAATCCATTCGAACAAAAGGTTGTGTTGAGATTTTTCTGGCTTACATTAATCTTACATTATGGATTACAACTATTAAGTCTGTCAGTAAGGAATACAGGATGCATCTTTTACGGTATGTATTCTTTGTTTTCCTTCTGCTATTGTTTTTAGCTGTTGTTTTTTTGACCTGATGCAGATGCCAATAGTACTCATATTTCATTTACAATGAGCTATGGGCGTGTTATTGAGATCTCCAGGGTTACATTCAAAGGAGCACTTCCTCCCACCCACTGTCTCAACTGCTGCTGAATACAGGAATGCAGGGAGATGACTGAGATGTACTATTGCGTGTAACACGTCTGTGAGCCAGAAAGAATTCAAAGAGGGAGTTCGAATTTACTAAGAGGTAGAGAAAAGCGAGCATATATTGATGAAACGGGTGCGAACAAAGAGGGTTCTCGTATCCCCCAGAGTCTTCGAACTCATTAGCATAAGTTTTAAAACAATGTTTTTTAGAAGAAAGAGTCATATATATCAAATCAAAAGATCACCACCAGTCTGGCCCTGGATATCTATAAGTATAGTGTCCCTGTTTATCATGCTTGACTTGATGAGAATATTTCCTTTGAGAATAAAAGCTGTGTGGGTAACAAAAACTTTTTTTTTTTTTTATTATCAGATACTCTCTGTCATGAGGAGGGTTCTGACATCTGAATATGGGTAATTTTTGTTAGTAAAGAACTGCCTATATTTTAATAAATCTAAATAGCTTAAGGACCTACACCATGTGCACAGCACTAGCTGCGCAGCCTCGCCGAAGTCGGCAGCTGCTGTCATAAGCAGACTCCGGCTTCCCCAATGAGTGTGCAAGCCCAGATCCTGACTGGGAAACACCTTACTCGGGCTACCGTTCGGAGTAGCTACCCCACGTTGTGGCTATCCACGCCCAGTGCAGCCACTATTTAATTACTCGAGAAAAGCTTTTTATTCCTATTATGCTTGATTTGATGATACAAAATATACTATAGGAAAGGGGATTTCAGCATGAACCACCGCGGATCTTACTTATTAGGTAGATCTGGTGGTAGTTCCTTTATTTGTACATCCTTAAATATTGTTTACATCGCAAGAGAAAAAACAGCAGATAATATGATATAATGCTTTTATTCATGGCAGTGAAAACATTCAGCATTTTTAACAAAAACATTTATATTAATTATATTAATTCTGGACAAATATTTCAGTTTTAAATTGTTTCTTTATTGCGAAAGGATAGCTTCTTCTAAACTGTACGATGACTTTCCGTTTTTAAGGGCCGCGCCTAGCCGGGACCGGGGTTTGGATCCTGTTTCTGTTCCCCCATGTCCACAGTCAGATAGTGATACAGTCACATTTCTCTACATCGATGTAGTCATGGTCCACCCTCACTGCCATCTGAGCATTGCAGCTTTGACGCGCTTTTGGCTGGTGCACCTCCTGCAGCAGGTACATTTATGTGACATAGCTCTGGCTTCTGCAGAATAACCTGAGAAGAAAAATGCACATGTATCATTTTTTATTTTACATAAATTTGCATCAGATGACATTAAAGGGGTTATCTATCGGAAACAAATACACTCTAAACTCCCCATACATTTAAATATTCAGTTTCCTGCTTTTTTTTTCAATGAAGTTCAATTATTAAAGAGTAACTTGTAAAGTTCTGACAAAAAAAAACGTTTTAGCACAATGGAAGAGCCTTGACAACTCATCCCAAAGATATCTGTATTATGCCGTGGGCTTTCACCCTAACCTAGATACGCCTGGTATTTCTATAATCATTTCTTATAAAATGATATTCAGCTTTTTCTGAAGTGGGCGTCACTCTTCCTGGTTGTCAACATCAGCTAAGGGCAGAGGCCCGAGCACTGAAGGCGTTCATATTAATCGGACAACATGTTTGTACTGGGTTGACCCTGAAGCATCTTTCATGAGTTACCTGCCGTGTCACATCACTCAGGTCCTGTGTCAGAGCACTAAGGCGTTTACCATAAATTGGACAGCAATGTTGTACTTATTGGATTAACTGAAGCATGTATCGTGTCACATGCTTGTGACTTCTTTCAAGGTCCTGTTTTCTAGCACTCCTCTCCTACTGCCCCTCCCAAAGCTTCACCAACCATCTCACATCTCCAGCGATCCAGTATGGATTCCAAAGGTTACCAGGAGACATGGCAAGGAAGCAGCCCAGAGCGACAGGTAAACCTCTTAGCAGCTAAAACAACCTGCAGATAGCTTGATTAAGAATTGCTTTTGTTTTCTTGTGTAGAGTTATCCATGGTCACTGCAATGGGCTGCTTATATTGCCATTAGTCATCCCCCTTCCATTAATGGGACCTTTAGTCAGAGGACGAGGGTATTTCATGAGGCGGTGCTTCATTTGGAGTCTATGGCAGGTTTGGGTTGGCAATTGGGCATGTATGCCAATATCTTACCCATCACCTTCATCATGCCGCCTATAACCGGATGGGGAGGGGCTGGACAGTGATTCAGTGTTTCCTCCATCTGTGTAACGATTCTGTCTTCCTACTATCCATGACATGTTTGAATGGGCAATACATCACATTTGATTAAAAGAGTAAAACCCAAGTCCTTACCTAAAAAAAAAGAAAAAAAGATGCATGGATATAGATTTCAGATCAGGTGGTGGCCCATAAATCTGTGTATGACATAATTATTTGATCAGTTTGATCACTATTACATATACAATGTGTTTTATATGCATTCTAATCCAACCATAGGAAAAAGTAAGTGATGAACCACCACAATATTGCATATTTATTCAGATATTTACTTATGCAAATAATGTTGTTTCTAACATGTATCACACTGATTTCCCCCTATGTGCATCATGCTCCCAGCATAACGTACATGGAGTAGGTTCCACATGTCACATCACAGCGAGAAGTCGCCACCGTTATTTCTGAGCGGGCAGTTATTGTAGACCATGTGTCATAATTTATTGGAGCTCACAGGAAGATGTCTTTTGAATACCTGCACATGAAGTTACGCTGATTAATCTTTTTGTAAACAATATTATTTTTGTTCCATACCAGTGTAAATCACATTTATTCTCAATTCAGATTCTTATACTAAGACCTCAATCATCAGTAACTCTTTGGTTGCAAAGATATATCCAACTACAGTATAATACATTGTTTCCTAGCTGTTCTCATGCCGTTGCCCAGATAGTATATAATCTGCCGCAGTCCTCGGTCAATGAATATCACTGACTGTGTGTCCTCTGGTCAGTCTTTGACTGTCTCTGTCATCTCTGTCACTGACTGTCCTGTCTGTCTCTGTCTTTCTCTCTCTGTATTTCTCTCTATCATCTCGCCTCACCATCTGACCTACACATAGCGTCTTATACTCATTGCCTTTAGCACCAATCAAAGCCATAGCTCATATTTTAGACCTGTAGCTGTTAATTAGATTGCACTGAAAAAATACCTTATGGCCCCTTCTACCACTTTGGCAGACCACTTCAGAGTCTGAATCCGGTGCGATCAGGGTTTTGTCAGTGAAAAACTGACATTTTTCATCAGAGTTCGATCAGTATTCAGTCAGCGGTTTGTTCAGTGTCTCAGTTTTTCACGTGCATTTCAATGCAATTCATGGTTTTTTTCACAGGCAGTAATGCGCGTGAAATGGACTCGGACTGAGCTCTATCTTTTCTATGGCTATTGATGTCTGAAAAAACGCATTGGACTTGTATTGGATTTGCATGTGCTCAAAGTGCAAGGTTGTTTTGATGCATCTCCAAGACTTTTATGGTGCGTTTTTCACGCAGAACAGAGCAAAGCCGAGATTTAAATTCAAACAGCTTTAAAAAAACGTGCGTGTGTGCGCGTGAAAAAAAATGCAAGTCTGAAAACCCCATTGATTACAATGGGGCAGTGCAATGCAAGTTCTGCTCGTCAAAGCACGCACAGAACACGCCGTGAAAAACGTTAAGTGTGGAAGGGCCATCATATTAGAACTCTTGAGCCCAAATATCTTCTGCACCCACTATGTTGCACCCCTGTGCTCCTTAGTATGTGCAAAGGTTCATGTTTAATTGCCTAGCTGGAATGCAACAACAATCTATTGATAAGGGTGATGCGCTTCTGGTATAAACTAAATATGCATTTTTTTTTTAAATTACACACAACACCCCTATAATACTGCATCACATACAAACACTCATGAAAACCAAAAAACTACTGTATTTTTAATAATATGTTCTATACTACATATTTTACAACATCCGTTGTAAAGAAAATTGAACATTTCGCCTTCCTGTTTCCTTGCAAATAATTACAATTCTGATGAAAAAATAAAAAATAAGAATGTAATTGGATATAAACATTTTAAACACATGGAAGAGTTATCATCATTACGTGTAGTGTTGGATGTAATAGGGTATTGTGGCACATGTTGGTATCAGATACTTGAGACATTAAGGGGATGTGAAATCATTCTGCAAAAGATGGGCGTCTATCAACTTTTGAGGCAACATAATTCCATTTGTAAATGTTGGTGGGAGAACAATTAGTCAAGCTGATGTATTCGAGATCTATCAAATGTGACATTTCCAAATTATAAAAATACTTATATACTCGAGTATAAGCCTAGTTTTTCAGCACAAAATGTGCTCAAAAACTCTAAACTCGGCTTATACTCAAGTCACTAAAAAAATAAGACAAACTCACCTTTCTGCGTCACCCGTAGGTCCTCTTCTGTCTGAGACAGTCTGAGAACAGAAGAGGACCTATGGGGGACGTCGGAAGGATGAGTACAGTTTATTTTTTTTCCACTACAGGGGTTGGGCAGGCTCGTTATGCTACGGGCTGGCAGACTATACGGGAGCTTTAACCAATGCATTTCCTCCCCTCCATTCTATACTCGCGGTCAATAGGTTTTCCAGTTTTTTTTGTTGAAATTAGGGGTCTCGGCTTATACTCGGTTCGGCTTATACTCGAGTATATACCGTAAGCTCACTCGTTCAAGTACAATTTGGTTGGATACAAAAGTAGAGTAAAAACTATTGACAGAAGAGTTATCTTAGAGGGAACCAGTCATCAGAAAGTAATTTGCACCTGAAGACAGATTCCAATAGCCTATGGCATGTACATTTAAAAATTTGCCTTAGTCAACAATATAATAAATCAGTGCTTTTTAAACAAATAATGCGATAATGTGAGTTCGGGGGGGGGGGCAGTTCAAATGGCAGGAGTCATCTTTACTCCTCAATCTCTCCTCCCCTTCTCCTCCCTCATCAAGCAAGGGAGAGACTAATGGAGGCCATGAGTGGGGAAGAGGGATTGAGAAGAAGACCCATGCCGTTTGAACTGTCCCCTCCCCCGACTCACACAACTTTTGCTTGAATCGCCTAAAAAGCAGTGGATGGGTAATAATTAATATGCCATAGGCTATGGAACCTATTTTCAGGTAAAATATTCCTATGCTGACCGTTTCTCAGAATAAACTATGTATAGAGTATTTTAATTTAAGAAAGAAGGGTTGGTTAAATGGTTTTCGAGCAAAATATTGTAAAATATGAATAGGTCTTCAATCAGATTGTTGGGAATCCACAACCAGAGCCCCACAGATCAGCTGCATCACCAGTTGAAAATAGTGGTCCAGCGAGCTGCACCTCTGATATTAATTCAATAGTTAGATCTCATATATTAGCCTAATGGTCTTGAACACAGATGATTGTCAGATTCATTTCGATCCCCTATAGCAGTGGCACAAGAGCTCCTGTGGGCATCCAGGCTGTCATCCGAGCCACACAGTTCACCAACAGGACCTCTTTCTGGAAGCCCAGGACGTCCATGCTCCATTCTACTTTCACACAGCTCCTAGCGTCCTGGACTAGTGGAAAAAGGTGCACAGAGCTTTTGCATAGGGACAAACATTATTCCTCTTCAGGGCCTGGAGGGAAACTACCAATAAGACATCAAATCTCCATTTTATTACTATGTATTGCTGTCCTCAGGATGCTGTTACGATTAAAATCTGCGACAGAGCAGAGATCAATAGGTTACAGCCTAGATTGCCATGTTCCCATTTGCAACAATGTGGTTTTTGGTTAGTTTGGGCACTCGGTCCTAAAAGGTTCACCATCCGTGCCCTGTAAAAATACATTTTCAGCTTTAGTACAGGATTGTTGGAGTGTTGACACTCACCGGTTCACACATGGCCTCATCAAATAGAGGGCATGAGATAATGTGAGACGGATGTGATGAATTGATTCTTTCACAGAACAGCTGTACATTGGTGCAGTTGTCATTTTCATCGTAGTCTCTCCATCTGTAGATGAAGACAATAAACAAGTATGAAGCTAAAGTAAGTACAGCGGTCCCCTACTTAAGAACACTCGACTTACATACGACCCTATTAAACGGACCTCTGGAGTTGGTTATTTACTGTACTTTAGTCCTAGGCTACAAAAACAGCTATAACAGTTATCAATGTGTCTGAATGAGCTTAGTTTTAATCCTGTTTCTTGTGACAACCCAACATTTTAAAATCCAATTGTCACAGAGATCAAAAAAGTCACCTGATTCCTCCCAGAAGTTGATGTCGGGGGAAAAGACGTTGTTAGTATGTACATCCCTGCAATGAGTTGGTAAGTATTCTCCTGGCTAGAACACAGTGGGTCTGCTCACATACCCCACACAGTCTTGTGTGCTCTCTTCATTGGAAACCCTGTGATAGATATAAGTAGAATAATATATTGTAAGAATATTTCCTTAACCAAGTTATTTGCCCATATATGACATTACATTACAGTTTATATTGCACGTACCGGGTGGGGTGGCGGTGTATTACATGGTACGGGTGCATTTGATCTCTAGCGCCGTGTGAGTTGTTCTCACCTTCCTGTACACATGCAGCTCTGCAACTATCGGCAAACACTGTGCTCCCGGCTGAAGAAACACAATGACAGGTGTGATATAAGTAATGACGAAAACATAACCCAACAATGCAAAAAAGATCCATGGGCTACAAGCACATCAAAAACAAGTGCAGCTTTTGTTGTGAAAGCATTTTAAAGGAAATCTACCATCAAAATCCCTCATACGAAACGGGACCCTTACACATACATAGATCCCTGCACCCTTCTTATATTTGTATTCATGGCCTCCTACTCTAAATAATATTGGGCTTTACACGCAGCACAATGCCTCACCCCTCTCACTGAGGGGAGGAGACACAGTGTAAACTTGTAAAACCAGATGCACAGAGGGGCTATGGCAGCCTTCGGGCTCATTAGCATAATTATAAAATGTGATTTTAGAAGGAAGGAGGCCATAGATAACAATATAAGAAGATACCACAGCCCACACCGGATCATGAGAAAGTTCCCCTGGTTTATCACGATGGATTTTGATGATAGATTTCCTTCAAATGGAATCTACAATAGAGGCTCCTTAAAGGGGTTATCCGGGTTTAAAAATTTTTTTATGGCCGGGCTGGGGAGGGCTAGTTAAACATAATAAACATGGACTTACCTCCTCCCGGCGCCGCTGATGTCCCGCGCCGCGGTCCTTCGATCCTGCCCCTGCTTGTTTACAGGGCACGGAAGCCGCGCACGGGAGCTTCCGGTCCGCGATGTGGACGGCTCCTCCCATCCGTCCCTATCTCTCACGTTGTAAGCGCTGGAGATGGTGCGCATGGGAGCATCCGGCGGGCCGGAAGCTCCCTGTGCGCCGGTGTAATGAAACCGGCGCACAGAGAGACCGCCGCGGCACGGACTTGGCAGCACCGGAGATGATAAGTACATGTTTATTGTGTTTAAATAGCCCTCCCATCCCGGCCAAAGAAATTTTTTAAACCGGATAACCCCTTTAAGGATTTCTCTTCCTTCCCTGAAATCAGTACTATCCTGTAATGTACACAATTGCCATTGCCACCCTTGGTAGCTCTAACGAAATGATTTAAGAAGTGAGTAGAATGCGAGTGGTGAATCATGAAACCAATCAGAAATAGCTAAAACCTACAAATATCAGCGTTTCTCACCAGAACATTCTTTACAACTGCAAAAGAGCAAAGAGACATATTTTTTTTTGACAAGTAGCAACTGTTGTAATGGTGACCTACCCGGAAATATTTCCCACTATAAATAACTTAAGTCTTAAAAGTTTTATAAAAAAAACTGGAAAATTAATCCGTAGCCTTAAGCACTTAAAGGGAGTACACAGAACATTAACAGTTTTTACCAGATATGGTAAACATATTTAGCATTTTTGCATTTACTATCTATATAAAATCAATAATCACTATAACCTTCATTTTTACTCTAGCAACTAGCCTTTATTATAGCGGACTTTGTTAATTTGTAGAGATTTCTCGCAGCAGTCAGATGATAATGCACGAAAGTAATGTTCACTTCATATTTTACTTAATATTTTAACATTTTATAAAGTAAAGAAAACACCTTCATTACATACACAGCTGACAATCAGGGACGGATTAAGACCACCAGGGGCAGATTAAGACCACCAAGGGCCTGGCTGTATGGATATTATAGCCCCTAAAATCTGGAATCATTCCTACTATGGTACTAGAACCAAACTCTTGGAGAATGGAGGATGCGTCCCTTCTTCCGCGTTGCAGACCTTGGAACCTTCAAAGCTCCTCGAGCTTCAAAGCTTTTGTGGTCTAGTGTATTGAGATCATAAACATTTGATGAGAATTTCATGGGTGAAGGTCCTTGTCGTATAAATTGATGTTTGGATTGGGTGGCCATAAAGGCTTGGGCCTGGGCTACTCACCAACCACTATTCTATAGTCCACTATTGCTGACAACAGATGACGCTACTATCTGCACTCTATCTGTACAGGTCATGCATAGAAAACTCCCCCTACACCTCATTGAATTGTCTCCAGACCATTGTGGCCTATGGTCATGAAGTGGCTGTAAAGAACATTACTAAAAGCTTTGTTAGAGCTCAGACACATGTCAGCCTCCATAATCATAAATTGAAAAATTTTAAAATCCAAAAATAAACACGAAATTGACCTCTCTGCGGCCCATGGAAAGATAAGATCACTTACCGCATGTGTACACAGGACAG
The DNA here is from genome assembly GCA_019512145.1 of Engystomops pustulosus. NCBI lineage: Eukaryota > Metazoa > Chordata > Amphibia > Anura > Leptodactylidae > Engystomops > Engystomops pustulosus. Next base: position 137,534,828 of record CM033647.1, on the reverse strand, counting down.
CAGTGTCCTTCTGGAATGCTGCCAACCACCTCATAGCCAAGATCACAGTTGGGTGATTTTGTTGATCAAATTAGTGTCACATTCTGGATGAGAAAAACAATTATTAGTGATACGCATATAATTAGTCCTATGTCATTCCCAGTCTGTAGATAATCCCATTACTTACTGCACACACGTCTCATTACAACAGCTATCGGTGGGGCTTGATCTGGATCTCGGGATAGAAGCCTTCCAGGGCACTCATTGTTTCAATGGTCTACATTCATTTTCTGACAAGTGATTCCCACTTCCACCCTCCCGGCAGACACAGTCCTGGCAGTTTTGAATTCAAACTCTTCTCCAAACGTGTAAGGACAAAATTTTGTATAGAAACTTATCCAATGTATACTTAAACAGTCATGCAATTTGCCAAAATCCCCTTTGATTCGGAACCATGAAAAAAAAATGTATATATATATAAACTTACATACTTTGGGTGTAAGCTCATTTGCACACAGCTTTGTCACTTTTAGACATTTTCTTAAAAGTGAGTGGTGCTTGATGGTGTGTGGCCCCTTGGGATCCCAAAAGCTTTACCATGAGCAAGTTCAAGGCCCCAAACCTGAGCACACCATTACAATGCAGTGCCGTATGCCTCATTTTCCCTAGGAGTCACTTCCCTGACATCATCAAGGAGCGACGAGCACAATGAAATGGTGTGAGCCCGTCCAATGGCATTTATTGCTTTGCTACTAATTTAAGGGTTTGCACCTGCAATTGTAGCTGCAATCGCCACAATCTGGCAGCAGTTGGTGTCAGTAACTATGGCCTATAGCAGAAGTGTGATAGCTGGAGTTAATTTTATTTACAGTTAAAAGGCAAAATGTTCCATAAAGTCTTTGAATTAAAAAAAGGCAAAAAGTTGCAATACATTTAAGAAAGCCTTGTCCTTTTAATGAACCTAGGGATCTTTGGCTGCTTGCCCACAAATGCCACAAAAATTGGCTTTGAAAACTGATTTTAATTGCAGGTAGTTCTTTTTCATATCCTCATGAACTTTAGTGTTTGAAAGATCTGTGGAAAATGGATGTCACTAGGACATGCTCTATATTTAATGGATCTTTTACATGGTTCTGTTACATACACTACCATGCGCACTGCATTAAGTGCAGCCAAATTCTACCCATTTAAAATCTTAGTAATTTGCCTCTAAAGGAAATCTCCATTGTTTTTATGCATTGTGAACCAACATCCTTGCAGGAATGCTGTACGCACAACTGACGCTGAAAACATATATGCTGTAATCTCTGATCTGGTTTTGCTCAAAAAACGATTTAAATCGGACCTTGTGAAAGCTGGGTACAGCTGGCTTCCCTACAAAAGAGCTGCCTGAATTGTCCAACATGATACTCAACCTGACTGAAGACTCATCCAAAGCAGCAGGGGAATTGTGCAGCGATTGATTACTTCTGCCTGTCAAGACAACACAGTGATGCATATTCTCGGCTTATGCTGGGCAGGGCAGGCTGAAGCAGTGCTAATTGGGTAAGAGAGCGCTGGGGCCAGGCACAGGAGTACGACTTCTATCAAATTTTATAATTGTTTTTTCAGCAAACATCAATTGCATTAACAAGACATGTTTCTGCATCAGTGTCACTACACTTTCTCAAGTATTTTGGTTCATATTGCATAAAAGTCAAATGGGTAACTTCCTTTAAAGTTTCTTATGCGGCTGTGATTGATTATGATGACTAAAAAGCCAGTTTTACTTTTAATAATTTAAAAATTTACAGCTGTGGATGAATCCTTTTTTGAGTGTGAAGATATTATAGTTAGAAGGTGTGAGACTACTGTCGTGGATGTTGTCAGCACCAACACACCTAAAGAACAAAATAATCATGAGATCCTGATTCCAAAGCATTAAGACTGAGATATTCTGAATTATTTTCCCGATTACAGTATATCAAATGATCATCTGCCTTTCCACCACTAATACCAAAATATTACACCTCTATGAATTACATTCCCCACACAACACAGGTCATATGTGATGCACAAGGTCATAGGTGTATGCTACTATGTGCACTGAAGCTCCATTACCTGGGTTCGCATGCTGTTATTTTGCTACAACCGCTTTCACAGAGATTACCTCGCAATACAGTAAAGCATTAATGTAACACCATTGTGAAAAATTAAAAACTTTAGAAAAATTCTCGATATCTTTTAATTTACAAACTAATTCAATATGCTGTTTCCTCTTACCACAAGTGTCCCGCAGACGTCCACTGCTTGCTAAAGGGATTTTACCCGATGGACAGAAGCATCCTTCAACGACACGATAATCTTCTAATCACGGGGTTCGTTATTCGATACGAGCACCCGAGCATCGGGAAAAGCTTGTATCGAATAACGAGCACCCAAGCATTTTAGTGCTCGCTCATCTCTAGTCTCCACCTACCTCAATCCAACACATGTTTTTATACATCAAATGGTGCCAACTATGATCCAGGACTCAATAGCAGTGTTCAATTTCTTTACAGCTAGGGGTTTGGGGATCATCTATACCTCAGGTGAATGATAAGAAAGGTTTCAATGAAAAATAATTGTCATCAATGGAGCAGTTCAAGAAATACATAATTTTTTACATCATTCAGAACACACACAGTTATTTCATGCATTATGACAGAATATCAGCCCATAACCAAGGGATAGACAATATAGGCTATGTTAGATCATGGTAGAAATGGGAAATTAAGGAATGAAAGAAAATGGGAAAGGATGATGAGGTGTATGCAAAGAATTTCCCATTTCACCTGATCTAACTACCCTATATTGTCTATCCCTTGGTTATGGGCTGATATTCTGTCTAATGCATGAAATACTGTGTGTGTTCTGAATGATGTAAAATTATGTATTTCTTGAACTGCTCCATTGAGACATTATTTTTCATTGAAACATTTCTATCATTCACCTGAGGTATAGATGATCCCCAACCCCTAGCTGTAAAGAAATTGAACACTGCTATTGAGTCCTGGATCAGTGCACCATTTGATGTAAAAACATGTTTTGATTGAGGTAGGTGGAGACTAGAAGATGGCGAGCACTAAATGCTTGGGTGCTCGTTATTCGATACAACCTTTCCCGATGCTCGTGCTCGTATCGAATAACGAACCCCATAAGTCAATGGGAGACCCGAGCATTTTTTTTAGTAAAGAGAACATTAAAAGACAGTCTAATAAAATATTCCAGATGTTACTGATGTTTTTGCTTGTAAGAACACATTGAAATAACACTAATCTTCACTTTGCAGGTGTTCGCGCGTGTCTCCCGCTAATTAGGAGATGTTTCGGAACATCTGGAATGTGAAGAATAGTGTTCTTTCAATGTGTTCTGCACTAAAAATGGTCCTGTATTCACTGTTTTAATGTTTTATATTCTATTCTTCACATTGCAGATGTGCGCGCGGTCTCCCGATAGGTTCGAGATACCCGCGCACAGCTGCAAAGTGAGAATAGAATAAAACATTAAAACAGTGAATACAGGACCATTTAAGTGCAGAACACATTGAAAGAACACTATTCTTCACATTCCAGATGTTCCGAACATCTCCTAAATTAACGGGAGACACGTGAATATGTTTTAAATATGTTATAAAATACGTTCTTCACTTATTTAATGCTCGATCTCGAGCCACGAGATACTCGTCCGTAACGAGCCGGTCCGAGTATGCTAATACTCGACCGAGCAGATACTCGGACGAGTATACTCGCTCATCTCTAGTGGAGACCCTTTCGAGAATCTGCTGGGGCTCCCACTGAAAGTGGTCCAGACAGTGGTACACATTACTATTCTAAACGTTCTCCTACTTACATGTACGTCTAGCTGGCACCGTGGCAGTGCCAGTAGTACTGACTACTAGTCCTATTCGTCATGCCAGTTCCACGCACCACTGCTTCCCTGAAGATCTCTCCTCCTCTTCACAGATCGGCCCAGTGATCCATAAGAAATCCAACAATTTGGCTAGAACTTGACAGCACCCACCTTCAGCCAACCATTGTTAGGTACTAAGGGAGGGGGATCAGGTGTCCTGTGCATGCAGCACACTCCTAAATGAATCCTGCATGGATAATGTGGGTGAGTACTGCTGGGGGGCACGCTGTCACTGACAATGCCAATCAGTTACTGTTTTTTTGGTTAATTTTCTCTGTAATGATAAAACATAAAACATTTGTATTTTTCTATACAATGGAGAGGAGAGGTTTTACCATTGACGTCATCATTATTTCCTTTTCCATCACGTTAACTTTGGTCGCAGGGTTTGCCCCAATCCATTCATGACAAAAAGGTTGTGGTTGAGATTTTCTGGCTTACATTATCTTATCAATTATGGTTAAACACTAGTAAGTCTAGTCTAGTAAGGAATACAGGTGCATCTTTTACGGTTGTCTTTGTTTTTCTTTCTGCTATGTGTTTTAGCTGTTTGTTTTCTTTGACCGATGCAGATGCCAATAGTACTCATATTCATTACAATGAGCTATGGGCGTGTTATTGGAGATCCTCCAGGCTGTTACATTCAAAGGAGCACTTCCCCCAATCCCACTGTGTCTCACTGCTGCTGAAATTACAGGAAGGCAGGGAAGGATGAGACTGAGATGTACTATTGCAGTGTAACAACGGTCTGTGAACCAGAACAAAGGGATTCTGTTAAACCCCAGAGCTCTCTAACTCATTAGCATAATTTTAAACAATGTTTTTAGAAGAAAGGAGGTCATATATATCAAATATAAAAAGATCACCACAGTCATGGTGCCTGGATCTATAAGTAAGTGTCCCTGGTTTATCATGCTTGACTTTGATGGAATATTTCCTTTGAGAATAAAAGCTGTGTGGGTAACAAAAACTTTTTTTTTTTTATTTATCAGATAAACTCTCTGTCCATGACAGGGTTTCTGACATCTGATATTTGGGTATATATTTTTGGTAGTAGAGAAATGCCTATATTTTAATAAATACTGAAAATGAGCTTAAGGGAAACCTACCACCATGTGCACAGCACATAGCTGCGCAGCCTCGGCTCGGAAGTCGGAGCTGCTGTACATACAGCAGACTCCGGCTTCCCCAATGAGTGTGCAGACCGCAGGATGCTCTGAACTGGGAAACAACATTGACTCGGCTACCGTTGTGCGGAGTAGCCTTTACTTCCACGTTTGTGCAACTCCACCCCAGTAGCCTCAGCCACTATTACATAATACTAGAAAAGCTTTTTATCCTATTATGCTTATTGATTGATTCAAAAATATACTATAGGAAAGGGGATTTCAGCATGAACCACCCGCGGATCTTACTTATTAGGTAATCTGTGGTGGTAGTTTCCTTTAATTTGTACATCCTAAATATTGTATTACATTCGCAGAGAAAAAAACAGCAGATAATATGATATAAGTGCTTTTTTCATGGCAGTGAAACAATATTCAGCATTTTTAACAAAAACATTTTTATATTATTATATTAATTCTGGACAATATATTCATGTTTTAAAATTGTTTCTTTTATTGCGAAAGGAAGCTTTCTTTCTAAACTGTACGATGAACTTTCCGTTTTAAGGCGCGCCTACGCGGACCGGGGTTTGATCCTGTTCTGTTCCCCCATGTCACAGTCAGTAGTGATACAGTCACATCTCTAACATCGTGTAGTCCTGGTCCACCTCAACTGCCATCTGAGCATTGCAGCTTGACGCGCTTTGGCTGGTCTGCACCTCCTGGCAGCAGGTACATTTATGTGACATAGCTCTGGCTTCTGCAGATGTACCTGGAAAGAAAAAGGCACAGTATCATTTTTTTTTACATATAAATTTGCATCAGATGACATTAAAAGGGGTTATCTAGGAAACAATATACACTCTAAACTCCAATTACATTTAATATTCAGTTTCCTGCTTTTTTTTTCAATGAAGTTTCATTATTAAAGAGTAACGTAAAGTTACTGACAAAAAAACGGTTTTAGCACAACTGGAGAGCCTTTGACAACCATTCCAAAGATATCTGTATTATGCTCGGGCTTCATTCACCCTAACCTTAGATACAGCCTGGTATTTCTATAATCATTTCTTATAAAATGATATTCAGCTTTTTCTGAAGTGGGCGTCACTTCCTGGTTGTCACATCAGCTAAGGGCACTGAGGCCCGAGCACTGAAGGCGTTCATTAATCAGGACAACATGTTTGTACTGGGTTGACCTGAAGCATGTCTTTTCATGAGTTACATGCCGGTCACATCACTCTAGTTCCTGTGTCGAGCACTAAGGGCTTTACCATAAATCTGGACAGCATGTTTGAATTGATGAACTGAAGCATGTATCTGTCACATGCTTGTGACTTCTTTCAATGTCGTCCTGTTTTCTAGCACTCCTCTCCTACTGCCCCTCCCAAGAAAGCTTCACCCAACCTCTCACATCTCCAGCGATCCAGTAGGATTCCAAAGGTTACCAGGAACATGGCAAAGAAGCAGCCAGAGCGACAGGTAAACCTCTTAGCAGCTAAAACACCTGCAGATGCTTATTAAGAATTGCTTTTGTTTCTTAGTGTAGAGTTATCCAATGGGTCACTGCAATGGGCTGCTTATATGTGCATTAGTCATCCCCTTCCATTCATGGGACTATATGTCAGAGGAGAGGGTATTTCATGAGGCTGCTTCATTTGGAGTCTAGGCAAGTTTGCAGTTGTTGTATGCGCATGTGCTTGTACTTACGGCCATGCACCTTGCTCATCCCTATAAGTAACGATGGGAGGGGCTGGGTGCTGACGTGTATATTTCTCCCATTGTGTAACTCGATTCTTCTCTACTATCAAGGACTTTATGACATGCAAATGATGGGCAATACTCACATTGAATTAAAGAGTAAAACCCAAGTCCTTACCAGAATAAAAAAGAAAAAAAGATGCATGGATATAGATTTCAGATCAGGTGGTGCACCATAAATCTGTGATGATCATAATTATTTGATCATTGATCACATTACATATACATGTTTTTATGCATTCTAATCAACCATAGGAAAAAGTGTGTAACCACCCAATATTGCATATTATTCAGATATTTACTTATGGCAAATAATGTTGTATCTAACATGTATCACACTGATTTCCCCTATTGCATCATGCCCCAGCATAACTTACATGGAGTAGGTTCCACATGTCCCATCAAGCGAGAAGTCGCCACCTATTTTTCTGAGCGCAGTTATTGTAGACCATGTAGTCTAATTTATTTGGAGCTCACAGGAAGATGTCTTTTGAATACCTGCACATGAAGTTACAGCTGATTAATCTTTTTGTAAACAATATTATTTTGTTAACATACCTGTAAAATCACATTTTTTCTCAATTCAGATTCATTATACTAAGACCTCAATCATCATGTAACCTTTGGTTGCAAAGATATATCCAACTACAGTATAATACTTGTTTCCTAGCTGTATCTCATGCCGTTGCCCAGGATAGTATATAACTGCCAGTCTCGGTCAATGAATATCCCTGACTGTGTGGTCTCTGTCAGTCTTTGACTGTCTCTGTCATCTCTGTCACTGACTGTCTGTCTGTCTCTGTCTTTCTCTCTCTGTATTCTCTCTCATCTCTCGCCATCTTACCTACCTAAGCTGTCTTATACTCATTGCTTTACAACCAATCAAAGCTCATAGCTCATATTTAGACCTGTAGCTTTATATATAGATTGCACTGAAAAAATACCTTATGGCCCCTTCTACACCCTGGCAGACCACGTCAGAGTCGATCCGGATGCGATCAGGGTTTTGTCAGTGAAAAACTGACATTTTTCATCAGAGTTCGATCAGTATTCAGTCAGAGTTTGTTCAGTGTCTCAGTTTTTCCACGTGCATTTCAATGCAATTTCATGTTTTTTTCACAGGCAGGTAATGGCGTGAATGGACTCAGGACTGGCTCTATCTTTTCTATGGCTATTGATGCGTGAAAAACGCATTGGACTTGTATTGGATTTGCATGTGTCTCAAAGTGCAAGGTTTTTGATGCATCTCCATAGACTTTATGGTGCGTTTTTCACGCAGAACAGAGCAGCCGAGATTTAACACGCTTTAAAAAAACGTGCGTGTGGCGCGTGAAAAAAATGCAAGTCTGAAAAACCCATTGATTACAGGGGGTCAAGTGCAATGCAAGTTCTGCTCGTCAAAGCACGCCAGACACCGCGTGAAAAACTTAAGTGTGGAAGGGCCTATCAGTATTAGAGAACTCTTGAGCCCAAATATCTTCTGCACCCATCTATGTTGCACCCCTGTGCTCCTTAGTATGTGCAAAAGGTTCATGTTAATTGTCCTGAGCTGGAATGGCACACATCTATTGTAAGGGTGATGCTGCTTCTGTATAAAGCTATAATCGACATTTTTTTTAAATTCACACAACACCCCTATAAATTACTGCATCAATACAAACACTCATGAAACAAAATATGATTTTTATTCATATGTTCTATACTACATATTTTACAACATCCGTTAGTAAAAATTGAACATGTTCCCTGAAAATATATGCAAAAATAATTACAGTCTGATGAAAACAAAAAAAATAAGAATGTATTGGATATAAAACATTTTAAACAGTGAAGAGTTTATCATTACTTGTAGTGTTGGATGTAATAGGGTATTGTGCACATGTTGGTATCAGATACTTGAGACATTAAAAGGGAATGTGAATCATTCTGCAAAAGATGGGCGTCTATCAACTTTTGAGGCAACATAATTCCATTTGTAAAATGTTGGTGGGAGAACAATTAGTCAAGCTGATGTATTCGAGATCTATCAAATGTGACATTCCAAGTTATAAAAATACTAATTACTCGAGTATAAGCCTAGTTTTTCAGCACAAAATTTGTGCTCAAAAACTCTAATCGGCTTATCTCAAGTCAACTAAAAAAATAAAGACAACAACTCACTTTCTGACGTCACCCTAGGTCCTCTTCTGTCTGAGACAGTCTGAGAACAGAAGAGGACCTATGGGGGACGTCGGAAGGATGAGTACAGTGTTATTTTTTTTCTACTACGGGGTTGGGCAGGCTGTATGCTACAGGCTGGCAGACTATAACTGGGAGGCTGTAACCAATGCATTCCTACCCTCGGCTTCTCCTCGAGTCAATAGGTTTTCCAGTTTTTTGTGTTTAAATTAGGGGTCTCGGCAATACTCGGTCGGCTTATACTCGAGTATATACGAAGCTCACTCGTTCAAGTACAATTGGTTGGATACAAAAGTAGAGTAAAAACTATTGACAGAAGAGTTATACTTAGAGGGAACCAGTCATCAGGAAAGTAATTTGCACCTGAAGACAGATTCCAATGCCTGGCATTGTACATTTAAAAATTTGCCTTGTCAACAATATAATAATCAGTGCTTTAAACAAATAATGCGATAATGGTGAGTTCGGGGGGGGGCAGTTCAATGGCAGGAGTCATCTTTACCCAATCTCTCCTCCCCTTCTCCTCCCTCATCAAGCAAGGGAGAGACTAATGGATGGCCATGAGTGGAAGAGGGATTGAGAGAAGCCCATGCCGTTTGAACTGTCCCCTCCCCCACTCCACACACTTGCTTGAATCGACTAAAAGCAGTGGATTGGGTATTAATTAATATGCCATAGCTATTGGAACCTATTTTCAGGTAAAAATGTATTCCTATGCTGACCGTTTCTCAGAATAAACTATGTATAGAGGTAATTATAATTTTAAGAAGAGTTGGTTAAATGGTTTTCTGACAAAAATTTGTAAAATATGAATAGGTCTTCAATATCAGATTGTTGGGAATCCAACAACCAGAGCCCCACAGATCAGCTGCATCACCAGTTGATAAAAAGATAGTGGTACAGCGAGCTGACAGCTCTGATATTAATTTCAATAGTTAGATCATCAATATATTGCCTAATGGGTCTTGAACACAGATGGATTGTCAGATTCATTCTATCCCCTATAGCAGTGGCACAAGAGCTCTCTGTGGGCATCCAGGCTGTCATCCTAGCCACACAGTTCACCATACAGACCTCTTCTTCTGGAAGCCCAGGACGTGCCATGCTCCTTCTACTTTCACACAGCTCCTAGGCTTCCTGGGACTAGTGGAAAAGGAGGTGTCACAGAGCTTTTGCTAGGACAAACAATTATCCTCTTCAGGCCCTGGAGGGAAACTCCAATAAACATCAAATTTTCTCCATTTTATTACTACTGTATTGCTGTCCTCAGGATGCTGTTACGATTAAATCTGCGACAGAGCAGAGATCAATAGGTTACAGCCTAGATTGCCATGTTCCCACTTTGCAAAATAGTGGGTTTTGGTTTTAGTTTGGGCACTCGGTCTCTAAAGGTTCACCATCCTGCCCTGTAAATACTTTTCAGCTTTAGTACAGGATTGGTTAGGATGTTGACACTCACCGTTTCACACAATGCCTCATCAAAGAGAGGCATGAGATATGTGAGACGGATGTGATGAATATTCTTATCACGAACAGCTGTACATGGTGCAGTTGTCATTTTCATCATGTAGATCGTCTCCAGCTGTAGAGAAGACAATAAACAAGTATGAACTAAAAGTAAGTACAGGCGGTCCCCTACTTAAGAACACTCGACTTACATACGACCCTATTACAAACGGACCTCTGGATGTTGGTTATTTACTGTACTTTAGTCCTAGGCTACAAAAACAGCTATAACAGTTATCAAATGTGTCTGGTAATGAAGCTTTAGTTTTAATCCTGGTTCTTGTGACAACCCAACATTTTTAAAATCCAATTGTCACAGAGATCAAAAAAGTTCACCTGATTCTCCAGATAGTTGATGTCGGGGGAAGAGTTGTTAGTATGTACATCCTGCATGAGTTTGGTAAGTATCTCCTGGCTTAGAACACAGTGGGTCTGCTCACATACCCCACAACAGTCTTGTGTGCTCTTCTTCAATTGGAAACCCTGTGATTAGATTAAGTAGAATAATATATTGTAAGAATATTCCTTAACCAAGTTATTTGCCCATATATGACATTACATTAGTTTAGATTGCACTACCGTGGGGGCTGTGGTAGGTGTATGTACTGGTACGGGGTGCATTTGATCTCTAGGCCGTGAAGTTGTTCTCACTTCCTGTACACATCCAGCTCTGGCAACTATCGGACAAACACTGTGCTCCCGGCTGAAGAACACAATGACAGTTGTGATATAATAATGACGAAAACATAACCCAACAATGCAAAAAAATCCTTGGCTCCAAGACATCAAAAACAGTGCAGCTTTTTTGTTGAAAAGCATTTTAAAGGAAATCTACCATCAAAATCCCTCATACGAAACCAGGGACCCTTACACATACGTAGATCCCTGCACCCTTCTTATATTTGTATTCATGGCCTCCTACACTAAATATATTGGGCTTTACAGCAGCTAAATGCCTCACCCCTCTCACTGAGGGGAGGAGACAAGTGTAAATCTGTAAAACCAGATGCACAGAGGGCTATGGCAGCCTCTCGGTCTCATTAGCATTTATAAAGTGATTTTAGAAGGAAGGAGGCCATAGATAACACTATAGAAGATCCACAGCCACACGCCGGATCTATGAGAAAAGTTCCCTGGTTTATCACGATGGTTTGGATGATGATTTCCTTCAATGAATCTAACAAGAGAGCTCCTTAAAGGGGTTATCCGGTTTTAAAATTTTTTTAGGCCGGGCTGGGGAGGGCTAGTTAAACATATAAACATGGACTTACCTCCTCCGGCGCCGCTGATGTCCCGCGCCGCGGTCCTTTCGATCTGCCCCGGCTTGTTTCAGGGCACGAAACCGCGCACAGGGAGCTTCCGGTCCGCGATGTGGACGGCTCCTCCTCCGTCCCTATCTCTCAGCGTTGTAAGCGCTGGAGATGGTGCGCATGGGAGCATCCGGCCGGCCGGAAGCTCCCTGTCGCCGGTGTTAAT
>CM033647.1:137415392-137517892 GCA_019512145.1 Engystomops pustulosus | reverse complement strand
CCCATAACGGTGAATGGTTTCAGGGTGTTGCAGTACGGTCGGGGGTACAGTTTGTTTAGGTTACCGCAGTAGGTTTCCTTGGATCTGCCACAATCCAGCATCAGCCATGATTTAACAGTTGAATTAATAGTTCCAGTAGGTATCTGCAGTCATCTTTCTTGTTATTGGTACAGAGTCCTGCCGTAGTAGAGTGTATATGAAAATAGGTCAATTCACTAAGTCCTCAATATCATTTATAAATATTCCATTTTTACACGATTGCCAAACAAAAAAAGTTATATAATGAAAGGTAAATGGACTTGACAGGGGTACACAGAAACCAAGAAATTCTGGAGCATAGTTTTAACCCAATACTGGGCAGAGTAGGATCCAGTACTTAAGGTCCTAGAATTTGACTTGAAGAGACAATAGTCAATTCTACAAAAATTTCAGATTAAAAATAAATTTTACATGAGGTCAATGATTTCAATAATATGATTTTGATATGATGTGAGGAATTTTGATATAATATCATTTCATAATATTATTTCTCCATGGTACATGGTATGAAGCTTTTTTTATCATTAAGGTAGAATCAATCAGACACTTTAACATTGTTGAAGTTTGTGTAGACCTAAGACTAATGACTGCACGGGGATGATTACAATGATCCCTCGGCGATCTCCAGCATTCCATAGAGATTATTTGGAGCAGAACGGTCATGCTTGGCCGTCCTGCTCATTAGTCTGAGGAGTGGGTCTACCCCTTGTCTCACGATCTGGAGGGTCTCAGCACTGAATCCCCACTGATTCAGGAAGTAGGCCCTATCCTAGTGGATAACCCCTTAAAAGAAAATCCACCATCGAAAACCATCATGATAACACAGACATCTACCCATGGACAGGCCCGTGAAACTGTGGTATCTCTTATTTGGCCATTGGCTAATTCCGTCTAAAATAATCCCTCTAGTGCTAGAGCTACACAGGCTGTTACAGGTGTCCCCCCTTCCCTGGCACTCTTGCTTCTTGATAGATACACGCAAGAGGGGGGAAGGGAAGTAACAGGGGGAATGGGTAAGACATTTTTCTTCAGTGTAACAAACCTGTGAATCTGAAGTCACTGAGGGGCTCTGGTAATGCCTCTCAGATCCCTCAGTGTCCTTAGCATCATTTTGAAAGTTGATTTTAAAGGGAGGAGCCATGGATAACAATATCAATGATCATCCACATCACCGTGCCGTGATCTATATTAAGTGTACTTGGTTTATTGTTTGATGTTTGATTTCCTTTAAGTTCATTTACTTCTTCAAGCGACCACTTTCATATTAAGGAATTTTCTAAGCTTAATTCTTGAAAAAGCGCCATATGGGTAATACCTATTTGCTTTTTTCATAATCTATCAGTGTTTAAAAAAAAGTTTTATTTCGGTAGAAACATTGGTAACTGAGGCATTTCTTGACAGAACAACTCAAGGCATTTTTAATTTATATATCAGTAAAGAAGCAATAATATGCTGTACTCAAACTTACGCAGTGTCCTTGTGTGTTTATGTCCAAAAAGTCTAAAGTGCAAATTGAACAGAGAATGATAACATGTATGTGATATTGGCCTCCAACTCCTGGGATCCTCCACAACTAATTTTATTCAGATTATACACTTTACTCCATATTCTTGTAGGGTAAACCTATACATCTTCATTTACAACAACCTGGCAGACACATTTATAGAATAAAGGTACTATTAATGTTTAAACCTTTTAATATAGAATAATACACATTTGTGAATAAATAAATTGGTCTACAGACATCTTCTAGGTAGAAATCATATTGTCTTCTTTTGATGGCAAACTCTGGCTCTTTAGCCAACTGTACCTACAATAAGCCTATACCCAAATTACAATGCTTTCAGATGTTCTGCTTCTACCTATAGAAATCCATTACCCCAATAGGTTTCATATCCTCAAAGTTTCTTGATCCATCCTACCTGTAAAATTAATGGTGCCAAGCGCGCAGCTTAAATGCGTATAATCTGCGTCCATGCCTGAACAATGAGATCACGAGGACAAGAGACTCGGTCCTGTGGTCCACAGTTCCCCATGTTAATCACTGTATACACCAAAGTGGTCAATTCTCTTTCAATCTCCTCCCAGGTGTAGGTGCATTTGCCTTGAAAACGAAAATAGGTGCCAGCAGGTAACATAATGGGGATCTCCCCACCTGTCAAACACCTAAAGGAAGAAATGAATATTAAGCATTAGATTAACCAATTAGACTCTTAGAATCATATATTTTGTAAGCTAGAAATCTTTATGTCTCAATTAATTTCCAGAACAGAAACCTCACATCACGTCCCAGTGCCAACAGCAAAGGTCCATCATCTGTACTGGTTTTGGTGACGGCCCATTCACTGTGATCGGAGGTGTGGCTCCACTTGAGTTCGTGATCCAACTGTGTTGTTTTCCCAACATCAGCATGGTACAATGCACAGAAATTCCAAGTTTCAATATGCTAGAAAAACATACCAATTAAAAAGTCCCATTAGAATAAATGTTCGTAAAGATTGTCTCATCTTTACTGAAGAGCCTTATTAAGTGTGGGTGACTATATGAATACGTACAAAGCATAAAGAGATATCATGGTAATCAAATTTCCAACAAGCTATAGTGCTAAAAGAATACTGTAAGATATTTCGTTATTTGTATTCCCCTTTTTGGGTATAAAAGATATCTATCCAGAAAAGACATGAGAGGATTCATGCTCACTTGGTCTGGTTACTTGGACTTCTACATTAAACTCAATTCAAACAAAAGGCTCCACTCAAAACACAAAGTCTCAAAAATAGTACAAGAAAGCACACAATGCAAACCTGTTCCAGATTATCTATCAATTTCAACAGTAAATGATACTACCGATTTATCTTTTCTGGCCCTTATCTACTTGACCTTTAATCTTGTTTGCTACATGGGTAGCCTTGACTAAGATCTTTGCAGAACTGTCACAAAAGGAAAAGGACTAAACATTTTCTGTGCACCACTGCCACTTGGGTTTGGATCCATTCTTCACCATTTGTAGGCTAATGAAGGTATTTCCCATCATCTCTTCCTGAGTCATTTCCATTAAAGGGTTTGGCCAGTTATTGAAACGGGAGGTACATATTGCTAATATTTTGCTTTTAAATACAAAAGGGATTTTGGAGGGCCTTTCATATGTTTAATAATAAAGTCCCTGGATGTTACGATGATTTTTCAGAGTTTTACTGGAGTAAATGGGGGATAGGCACATATCACAGTGGTGTAAGTGATGGATGCATAATGTTCTTTGCGTCACACTTAGGCTTTAAATCAGGGATTTAAGTTGAAGAATATTTCCACCTTACACACACTTAAAGCTCGGTACGGCATTTTAGTTTTAATTAATAGAAATCTATAATCAAAATCAGCAGCTAACCATGGACTCATAATCCAAGTCGTGAGTGTGGTAATCTTCTAAAGTTGTTATCCATCGTCTCCTTATTTTCTAAAGAAGCACCTTTACCCAATTATACTAATGAGGCTGCGGGCAACCCCGCCCCTCTTTGGATCTAGTGTTACAAGGCTGTAAACTGTCTCATCTTCTCCTTCGCTCCCTCAGCACTTCCCCCTCCCGTTTCCTGCTCAATGCACAATGGGGGAGGGTGAGGATTAGAAAGTGTAACAGCTGCCAATCAAGTGAAAGAGGGCTAGAGTGGCCCCACAGGCGCTGCATCATGGTAACGGTTGATTTTAGAATACGGCGACCTTTTTCGTTTTTTTTTTATAACCACATAGAGGATTACATTCCCACAGTGCCTGGATTCTATGAGAAAGTGCCCCCAATTTCATCATGATGGAGTTTGATGGTAGATATTTTTCCCCCTTCCCGTGAGACCTATGATTGTGTGAAATGATCTAATCTATTACAAGCACCACAAATATTTGCAAATTTATAAACTATTGGAGAGGAGCATTGAGTCAATTTGAAAAAAAGAAAACACCGAGAAAAATGTTTCATGGACAGGGTTGTAAATGTTAGAACTAACAAATGGTTTTTGGCAGGAATAAAAAAAAAAGCCACCCCCCCCACCCCCCCCCCCCCCCCCCCTCTTTTCATTGAAACCACATACGATTCATTTTATTTTTTTGAACAGAATTTATTAACTCCAGTTTGAACTTGCATAAATTAATTTATGGAGAACCACTAAATGAATACTGTGAGAGAATCTGAGGCACAGTTTTTACATTGTTGTAAAATATCTGTCAATTGTTTCTTTTTCTTTTTAATTGCACATCAAAATAATTGCCAAACTTGACACCAAATATTTGTGTCACTATCTTTGGTTTGGTAAGAAGATGAGATCAAAAAACTGTTTGGTAGTTTGGTTGTTGAAATGATGGAATTTGGCATTGGCACAGTGGTAAATCTAGTGGAGACAGGATAACCATGATTTAATAATCCCCTAAGGACCTAACCACAGAGGTCCCTGTCCACATTCTTTTTGAAGAATTATAGGAAGTAATTGTGGTACAGACAGTACTATTTCAAGATCTTCATAAATATCTTCATAACTAAGATCTGGAACTTCTTTAGATAACGTTGAGGTGACAGTGGTCCTCACTAAATATTGAACTACAATAGGACTTCACTTGAAAAATAAGCACATAAGAACTAACTCACCGCACTATGGATCCGAATGGACAACCCGGTTCTTTGACTTGTTGATGGAACGATAGATGTTGTGTTTAGACTTTGTTTGTAGTTGCTGTGCTTGTTGTAGTGGTAAGTTTATTTTTTGGCGGCTACGGGAGTACTTTCTGTTTTCGTGGTAGTTGTGACGTTGTTGTGGTGTTGTAAGTACGCTGATGTGTGACATTTGTGGGTTGGGTGACTTTCTGTTGTGTGGTTTTGACCGTTGGGGGGGTGGATACTTTCTGTTGTGTTGGTTTGACAGTTGGGGGCGTGGGAGGACTTCTGTTGGGTGATTTGTGACAGTTTTTTTTGTGGTGTGGGAGTACTTTCTGTTTGTCGTCGTGGTTGTAACAGTTGTTGTGGTGTGGGATTAACTTCTGGTGTGGTGGTTATTACGTTTGTTGGTGGTGTTGTAGTACTTTTCTGTTGTGGTGGTTGTGACAGTTTGTTGGTGGTGTGGGAGTAAACTTTGCTGTTGGGACCGCTGGAGGTGTTGGGAGTACTTTCTGTTGTGGTGGGTTTTGACAGTTGGTGGCGTGGGAGTACTTTCCGGTTTTGTGGTGGTTGTGACAGTCGTTGGTGGGTTTGTGTACTTTCTGTTGTGGTGGTTGTGACCGTTTTGTTGGTGTGTGAGTACTTTCTGTTGTGCCGCTGGAGGTGTGGAGTACTTTCGTTGTGGTGGTTTTGACAGTGTGGCGTGAGAGTACTTTCTGTGTTGTGTTGTGAAACAGTCGTTTATGGTGTGGGATCTTTCTGTTTGTGTGTTGTGACAGTTGTTGGTGATGTGGGAGTACCTTCTTTTTGGGAAAAAAAAAAAACAGCTGGTGTGTGGGAGTACTTTCTGTTGTGTTGGGTTTTTGACAGTTGGTGGCGTGGGGAGTACTTTCGTTGTGGTGGTTTGTTGCAGTTGTTGTTGGTGTGGAAGTACTTTCTTTGTGGTGGTTGTTGACATTGGTGGTGGTGTGGGATACGTTTCTGTTGTGGTGGTGGTGACTTTGTGTGGGTGTGGCAGTACTTTCCCTGTTGTGGTGGTGTGAATTGGTTGGGTGGGGAGTACTTTCTGTGGTTGGTTGTGACTTTGGTGATGTGGAGTACTTCAAGTTGATGGTTGTATTGTAGTCCTTTCTGTTGTAGTGGTTGATTCAGTTTCAGTCGTAGGACTTAACTGTTTATTCCGCTGCCTTGAGAAATATTCTTGCATTCATGCTGCAAATTATTTTAGAGCACCAAGCTATTTTCAATACCCAGTAACAATTATTACACCTGAATATCAAAAGAAAGAACACAAAGTAAGCCTTCTACCGTCATAGTTATGTTTGTGTAATAATCAATTTATCATTAATTCACCAGCATAGAAAGAGTCCAAAGTTTATGAGGATGTAATAAAGAAAGAAACTCGAGAGTACAACATTTTGTAAAATGCCGCTACCAATCAATGACAATAATTGTGGTCAATGAATGGAAAGTTGCAAATCGGCTTATAAACCTCTGTAACTACTAGTGTACTTTAACAATTTTTACACTGTAAATCTTTCAACATTGTTCTGCAACAGGTTGGTCCCCTACTTACTAACACCCGACATACGACGACCCCTCATACAACGGCCCCTTTTGATTTTGGTAATTTACTGTTTCTTTACCCTAGGCTACCAAAACACTGTACAGTTATCAAAGATCTGTAGTAAGAGTTTTATTGGTAATCCTGGTTTCTTATGACACACCAACATTTCACATCCGATAGTCATGGGGACCCAAAAAATCAGTTTGCCGGAGATACAATTATAAAGTATACTAGGCTCGACTACAAACAAATACAACTTAAGAACAACCTGCAGAACCTTTAAGGAATGAAAGAAAATGGGAAAGGATGATGAGGTGTATGCAAAGAAACGGCATAACACTCGGCAATCGGAACCAACATCTTTCTACACACCTAATAACAAAGCATAAAAGACGCGAGTTACTCAGGGTTATCATGTGCACATCATCTATATATTAATAGCCAGTTGCAAAATAAATTAACACAAGAAAATAATTTAGACCCACTGAATAAAAAAAAAAAATCATATTATTAACCCTTTTCTGTTTTTCTGTATTTTACGCTCCCTCTTCCAAAATTCAAAAACTTTTTTATGTTTCAGTTTACAGAAATACATAAGGGCTTGGTATCTGTTTTACAAATAGTACTTTAGCATAATATCTCTATGTTGTTTCCTGGGAAGCTCAAAAAATTCTAGGGAAATTAACCAAAAAAACTGTACATTTTCTCAGGGGCTTTCTTTTCACAACTTGTAAGCAGCAATGTAAGGTGCCTTTTTGTGGGACATGCTGACTTATGCTGTCATGACCCACTGCTCCACTCATCTCGGAGAGCAATGAGTGGTCCAACAGAGATACCTCCAACCCCATCGGACCCCCCGATCTTGTGATCTGTGGGGATCCCTTCACTGGGACCCCCACTGATCAGCAAGTTAGATTCTATCCTGTGAATCGGGCCTAACATGTTTGGTAGGAAAACCTCTTTAAATAAAATATAACACTGTGGGCCACATTTATCACTTTTGTGCGCCTAAGTGTAGTAGTTGCGCCAAAATTCTGGCACACTGTTTTGCCAGAATTATCACAAGCTACAACCATCTGTGATAAGTATATTTTCTGCCTCTTATTAATCACTTTACTTTAACACAGTTTAGGCACAATTTTGGCGCAGTTTAGGCGCAATGTTAGATTCCGGCACTTACATGTGATCCTGCTACAAGCTCCTCTCTGCTTCTCCCACAGCCCAGAATGGAGATAACACTCACAGCAGCACCCAGGTGTGTGACACCCTGCACCCAGTGACTTCCTCAGCAGCGGCTTCTCCTGGAGGGGATCCCCCAGTGCTGGTCTCCTGCTGCACCCCTGTAATTATGCACAATATCCCCCTCAGACACTGTGCAGAATTACATGGGGGACACTTGTTTGTAGTATCTGCAAACTTCTGCAAGCTTCTGCAAACTTTTGCAAACTTCTCTTGCTCTTGCTTTGAGCTCAGCGTTTTGCAGAATGTTTTGTAAATAGAAGGTGATGAACTGTAAATAGAGTCTGCAGCTCCTGTCTGCAGTGTATCTAATGTATCTATTATATGTTCTAGTGCAGTGGTGGCGAACCTATGGCACGGGTGCCAGAGGTGGCACTCGGAGCCCTTTCTGTGGGCACTCAGGCCATCACCAGAGAGGACTCCAGGTATCTTCCTGCAGTCCCAGACAGCCCAGGACTTGCTGTGCACAGAGCTACCTGGGACTACTGGAGGAGTTGGATGGTGTGAACAGATCTGGATTACCATTATGTAGCTCCTGCTCCGGCCCTGACAATTCTTCCTGTTTATGGGACCCTGGAGGGAAGCTACAATGATCCTCCAAATTTCTTCTAGCTTCTGCTTAATTGTTGTCCTCAGGGGCTGGTATGAATGAAAGCTGTGACAGGGAGCATAAATCACAAATAAAATTTCTACGTTGGCACTTTTTGATAAATAAGTGGGACTTTGTTGTAGTTTGGGCACTCGGTCTCTAAAAGGTTCGCCATCACTGTTCTAGTGTCTGGATGAGCTCTGCTGCTAGAAATGAGCTGTTCTGCAAGGGGGCTCAGTGCTTTCTTCTCATATAACGCCACCTTCGGGCTGGAGTGTTTTTGCGCCTGTTTTTGCGCCTAAATGACAAAGTTGCAAGTGATGAATATCATTAGGCGCAGCAAAACATCTGGATTGGTAAGATAGATGAGGGAAAGCTGCTTATTTTTGCTGCGCGGCTAGTTTGGCGTTAATCGCAAAAATGGCGCAAAAACGGTGCGCCTGAATGAAAAGGCGCAAAAACAACAGAAAAAACGAGTGATAAATGTGGCCCTATGTTTGTGGTAGATTTACCATTAATACTGCAGAGTAGCAGTAGAACAGCAGAGTAGAACATAGGGGGAAATGTATCATGGCTTGTATGCCTGAAAAAAATGACATCTACCACAAGATAATTGGTGGTAGAGTGTCCTAATTGGACTACTCATTCAGTATAGAGGATGGGGGGAAATTGACGGTACCCCATTGCCTCTGGACTTCCTTGGCTTTTAATTTATGCAGGACCCACCGCTGCAATCCTCTTCCTGCTCCCAGCCAGGGACCTAGGAGAGAGAGCACACGCCCCGTAAAAAAAACGCCCCACTCTCTCCACGCCTCAGCTCTGACGTCACCGTCTGGATCCGAGTTTAAAAAAATTGGTGTGTGCTCTCTCCTAGTTCCCTGCCCGGAAGCAGGAGGAGGCTTGCAGCGGGGACAGGCATAAATTAAAAGCCAAAAGGTGCTCAGGTGCCATCTGCCTCCAGCACTTTTACAAAGTTCTTATTTCGTTATAAGAGATGCCAGAAAACTTGTAAAAAACAGTCTCCAACCCCTAGAACAAGCAGCCTAATTAGGACAATCTGGTGATTGATGTCCTTTAATCGCAATGCCTGCATGCGGCATGCATCTGCTGACATATATCTGGGCAAGTGGGGTGGTAGTTCATGTATAAATAGTTAACTATAAAAGTTGTATATTTCCTTTTAAAGGTTTGCAGGTGGTAACAGTAGGTGTCTGCTCTATAATACATCAGACACCTGCCCTGCTTGGACAATGTCAACAGATTGATAAATCTGCCTCATTGAGTACAAATACTTTTTCCACCGAGCTTCCAAATAATTATTTTTCAACAATACACCAATATTTTTCACATCTGTAGCTTCCTCAGTGCTCCATAACATGGTTGTAGCTCTGCCTATAACCACCAGAGGACACTGTTATTCCTGATAACCGATAGAAATACAGCAAATCTCCGCATGGTTTTTGGTGTATGTCAGAGCCATGTTATGCACTTTACTTCTGGGTTATTGCTTTTATGGATTGTATATTACCCATTTGTTTGGAATAAATCATACACACACATTTTGTTATTATCTTACAGGAAAGAAATGTAGCCTTCCATGCATTTTAATATGGAAGGCAAATCACTATTGACGAATCACATCTATCATATATAAGCATGAGTTCATTTTTATTTATTCATCTTTTTGAAGACTTCACAATTTACATGCCAAGATTGTTTTATAGGCACAATAATGACAATGCACAATACAATCCACAATATGTGAGTTAAAAAAAAACAAAACTACAAGTTTTTACCCAAATAAAAGTAACACATATGACATTGGTCTAAGGGCCAGTAACACAACAACTTCCAATGATCACATTAATCTATTCCTGTATGATGTAGTTAACCGTGTGCTGCATATAGAATATATATATATATACAAATTAAATGTAATTTATGCATCTACTTAATAGTGCAATTAATGTGCAATTTAAATATACTGATGCATAACCACATAACTACGATAGTGCAATATTCTATAATATATAATTTTACAACCATGATTGTGACCTTATAAACATTTAAAACATTATAAATATTTGACCAAAATATGAACAATATGATAAACCAGTACATAATTATATAATAATAATAATATATATAATAATATAATATATATAATAATTCCGTCTGCTTCTTTGGTAATTTATCAATCTCACTTTTTCCTTGTGTTGAATGAGTTTTTCTTCAGATGTCTTTTTGAGACATTTGTTACAAATGTCGCAAAAATGTTGCACAAATGTCTCAAGTCATTTCCATTTTTCCAAGTTTTCCTTAAGTATGGTTTGGTCTTTTTTTTTGCGCCAAAAAAAGCCGTAAAGGCATGGGGTACATACACAGACACAGACCTAATAGGACATTACACAGTAATAACATGGTCATAAGAAACAACAGGAATGAGGGCCCTGCTCACAAGAGCTTACAATCTATGAGGAGGGAGGGGAGGCAGAGGAGGAATAAAAGCTTGTATAATGGTCCAGCCATTATTTTTAAGAGATCTGTATGGATAAAATATTTAATTAATTAAATGAATAAATAAAGCTGCTGCATGAACCGGTCATAAACCACCATCTTATATACAAAGTCCAAGGGGCAAAGGGCTGCAAAGTCCTGGGTTCAAGTCCCATCCAGGTCAACATCTGCAAAGAGTTTGCATGTTCTCTGCGTGTTTGTTTGGGTTTCCTCCAGGTCCTCCAGTTTCCTCCCACACTCCAAAATAGACTGGTAGGTTGATTAGATTGTGCGCCCCATTGGGGACAGGGACTGATTTGGCAAGTTCTTCGGAACGCTGCGTAATCTGTGTGTGCTGTATAAATAAAGAGTTACTATTATTATTAAAGTAGTAGATTGGTGTTTACTGCTTGTAGGATAACAGAGGTGAGCAGTGCACAGGGCAGGTTAGTGAAAACAGAATGGGAGCTATATACAGTTGGGAACCATGTGAGGGCTGCCTGAAGAGACGAATTTCAAGAGCATGTTTGAAGCTTTGGTAGTTGGGTATTAGTCTGTGTATTAGAGATCTGAGATCCATAATCTATTATAAAGAAAAGTTATCAATATCAAATCCACAGAAGATCTCTTTAAAATAAGCTGATGTGATGTTTCAAAGTTCAGAAGACTATTGGGGTCTTTTATCATTAACCTGGGACTTATCCTTGTTTAAGATATCTCAGAGGGTGATGTATTTGGCAGGTTAGTAGTTTGTGACTTTTTTTCCAAAAAAGTCTTGAGCTACACATACCATTGCCTACATCTGCTAGGGACTAAAGCTTATTTATGCAAAAAATTGCACTTTTTATGCCAAAGTTGTGACTTTTTATACGTCTACATCAGGGTTTCCCCCAACTTTTTTACTTAAATGTATAAACTGAATGTACATTTAAAGTAGAATAAAACATGCAACATACAGTATAAAAGATATCTGTTTGTCCTACCGAAGAAAGAAAATCATCTACCTAGTCCTCCTACAAAACTGGTTCTACAATGGCTTCCTTTGTTGTATAGATTTATAGTAAAAAAAAAATTCAAGAAAGACAGAATCTGTGTAGCTTTGATAAGTAGTTGAAGGATAACATGAAGCAGACAATATATATTTTGGGTATCCACCACCCTATATCCACGCTTGATTCTGAGTAATACTTGGTAATCTTGTGTTCCTCTCCCTATTGCAGGATTAAGAAATTCTATACTGACATCACATGCAGCACTAAAATATTTCATCTGGACTATGAAAGTAATGTGACTATATTTTATCACCGTAAAAAGTCAAAAATTGCTATTTAAGTGTTGAGCAAGATAGAGATATCTGAATTATTTTATATAAAAATTAAAGGGCACAAGCAGAGGTCGCATTAACGCCTCACCACGCATGATGAGGCGCCATTACCCCCCAAAATAATTGCCATGTGTAAAAGTACGATTAGCAATTATTCAGTATTCAATACCAGTAGCACATAGTTGACTATGTTATAAAAATGTCCTTAATGATTTAATAAAGATTTGTATTTAATCTATATAATGTACTGATTGTATTTGTAATTCTGTATAATTGCCCATTCCACCCAGCTACACATCTTTTGGATACTTACTGGCTAGTTGGGGCAAGCACTGTTGCTACTGGCTAGTGAGGGCAGGCTCTGTGACTACGGCTAGTTGGGCAACGCCACTGTTTGCTACTGGCTAGTGGGGCAGGCTCTGTGACTACTGGCTAGTTGGGGCAAGCACTGTTGCTACTGGCTAGTGAGGGCAGGCTCTGTGACTACTGGCTAGTTGGGGCAAGCACTGTTGCTACTGGCTAGTGAGGGCAGGCTCTGTGACTACTGGCTAGTTGGGGCAAGCACTGTTGCTACTGGCTAGTGAGGGCAGGCTCTGTGACTACTGGCCAGTTGGGGCAGGCTCTGTGGCTACTGGCTACTGGGGGCAAGCACCGTGACTATTGGTCATTGGGGGTAGGCTCTGTGACTGCTGGCTAGTGGTGGCAAGCACCGTTGATACTGGCCATTGGGGTCAGGCTCTGCGCCTACTGGCTACTTGTGGCAGATGTCTCCAACCCTTAGATGTCACTGGATTTTCAAAAAGTGGTGGGCTGAGCTCACAATTCTGCACTCAATACTCAATATTTTGGTTCTATTTTTATGTACTTAGCTGGGTTCCCATGCAGCATTTACTTACTGATTTGGGTTCCGGAGTTGCATGTATTCAAAATCTGGTTCTGGTGCTGTACTTATGTGCAGAATTTGGTAATGAGGCTGTATTTATAGGGTATGATCTTTAATCTGGTTCTGATGTTGTAAGTGTGCAACCTTTCAGATCTATGCAGTTAACATAAGGCCCCTTTCACACCTGCGTTTTTCACGCGCGTTTTCTGCACGTGCTTTTGACGTGCAGAACTTGCATTGCACTCTGACCCCTTGTGATCAATGGGCTTTTTCACACTTGCATTTTTTTTCACTCACACACACGTTTCTTTTTAACGCGTGTTTAAATCTCGAAATGCTCTACTTTTGCAAGTCACGTGCGTGAAAAACGCACCTTACATGTCTATGGAGACACATCAAAAATGCATTGCACTCTGAGACACTTGCAAGTACAATGCGTTTTTCACACATCAATTGCCATAGAAAAGATAGAGCTCAGTCCTGAGTCCTTGAAACTGAGACACTGAACAAACTCTGACTGAAAACTGATTGAACTCTGATGAAAAATGTCCGTTTTTCACTTTCCAAACCCTGATCGCACCCTGATCAGACTCTGACGTGATCTGCAACGCAAGTGTGGAAGGGGCCTAACAGTTTTCTATTTATGGTTTGTTAAAGCGGCTGTTAATGTTAATGTTAATTAAATAATTTTAGACATAAAAGGTTGTTTTAAATAGAATAGTAGTAAATAGTATATTCAAACAAAGTATATTTTAAATATTGGAATTGTTGATTAGATTACAGTAGTTATTTTTTTCTCGTGACGTGCAATGGGACAGACTTCTCTCTCACAAAGTAGAGAGCCTGTTGTTAAAAATTTTAAACCCACCCCTGATTTTGGATAACACAGTTATCTTGGTAACTAGTATCACTAATTCTATCTGCTATTACACATAAGAGACTCATGTTAGCACAATGTAGTTCTATAGTTCTATCATATTCATATATCCCCCATGATCTGTAGAATGGCAGACTGCAAGGCCCCATGAGCTGCCCTATAATGCTCTATAGAAATCAAAAGAGCAGGATGAGTTCCATTGACATTTATGGAATCTTCCTTGAAGATTAGGAATAAATGTATGCAATGCAAAAAACCTCTTTTATAGGCTCATTCTAAAAAACTAATTCAAGATGACTCTTGTTGATTCAGGTTATACTTAAAAATGTTAGTACTTCTTAAAAGGATTTTCTAGGCATGACCCCTCTTATGTGGAACTTCAGAAGAGGATATCTGCGCTGATGTCCAGGCAGGTAATGAGAACTTATGAAATATTTTGGGCTATTGAGCTTTTGCATGAATGGGCTTATAGTCCAAGTCAATAAGTGAATAATTTATGTTTGCAGGGCATCCACTTTATGCATTGGGGTCACTAATCCAATAAATTTCAGATCAAGAAATTTGTCCTGGTTCAGTTTTTATCCCAGGAGCAATAAGTTCTTACTCTTGTTAGTAATTCTTCTTTATTACTTCTGGAAAATATTACAATCATGGGAAAGATACAGACAATGTTGTGATTATGTACTCAAGTCTGGAGGTCACCATAACCCTGGGCTTTCAGGATGTTACCCCTGAATCATTACAGTCTCTAAGAGCAAATAAAAGAGAGAAAAAAATTTACCCTGACAGTTACCTTAACAACTGTTTCCAAACATGTTGAAAGACACCTCCCAGAAATTATCCAGGAAGTAAGTTATGTGGACTCTTAAAGAGGCTTTCTAGCCCCTTGAAATGTTTTCCCAACAAGCTTTTTGATATTGTAACAGGGCGGGGGATGGGTGGAGGTGGAGGGTAGTGAGTTTCATGGCGATAGACTCAGGGTTGCATCAGGGGCCAGATCATGGAGCCCTAAGGGGGGGGCAGGAAGCATCAGTGCTACTCACTTGCCGGCAAGTCTGTACTACCAGAAAAATGTATAATTGTACTGACAAATGTAATATAATTGACATACAGAATGGTGCAGGCCAGGCCCGTCCATCTGCACCGCTCTGCATGACACAGGCCGACGTGAGGTCATTACATATACCGGCCTATGTCCCTGCATAGACAACGTGACTACCAGTGGGAGAAGAGGAGGAGATGGCAGTAGATGGGGAGTGCTGGAGCCTGGAGTAAAGTATTGGTGTTATTTATTTGTTTATTTTTTACCTGAAATACTACTGTCTTGCAGTATATGACAATTTTGCTTGTGATTTGTATCGGTCTGTCACTGGCAAACTATAACAGATCTCCCTGAATGACAGGCCCTGGAGTCTGACAGAAACCACACATGACCTCATGAAGGTGACAATATTGGCCAAGATAGCATCTTTGTTCATGGCATTTAAATGGTTAACTCCCACGATCAGTGTCATCACCAACCACGGTTGTTAGTCTGAGTGTCCTCTCTGTACCGCTTTAATGACTCCATGACATACTATTCCGTCAAGGATCATTAAGGGGTTAAACTGTATTTGAAAGGAGATGGGCAATTGTGTAATGAGTTTGGCTGCTGCATTTAGAATAGATTGTGGGGATGAGATTATTAGGTGGAAGATTGAACACTAGAGAAATACAGGAATGGAGAGGAGAGAGAATCAGAGAAACAATTGCTGTTTCAGCAGTTTTCATTGTCATCCTGTGCAACCTAAATAGGCTCTAGATATCTCTTTATGCCATGAATAGTGATAAATACACACAACTAGAGAAGAATCAGACACTAAGGATCAGTAGAGATCCATTGTTTGTGACCAACATATTAAAAAACATCCCATTTTTGAGGGGGTTGTCATGCTAAGGAGTTAAATTTTATTATGATGGTGTTACATGATTTATTTTAACCATGTGTAAGAAGCACATGCCCAGGAATCCTAGACTGTGTTTACTACTAGATCCGTGATTTATGTCCAGTGCACTGTAACAAGTGGACAAGCAGTCGCCGCTGAACTTACATGACATAAACAATGAATATAACCTGGCCCATAACGCTCGGTCACTTCTACCTCATAGTGTGTGACTACAAATCTGGGCCCATACCAGGCTTTCAGATGGAGACAGATTAATAACTCAAAAGGCAATTGTTACATTTACCTCCTGGTCAGCTGGGAAAATGTTATGGTCCCCTGCACCTGAGCACACCTATTCCACATGCCTGCCAAGTCAGAACACTGTGTAACCACTGCCAGGATCCCCACCTATAAGATGTGGAGGTTCCAGGTCATTACAACAGCAGAGGAGAGAGCCGGGAGCTAGTATGGAAGGAGTATTGTCTCTCTTGTTGTGGACCTCAGGTTTGGTGCTCATAGTCAATGCCCAACAGAAGCTGGTGAGAGGTAAGAAGTGTTACTCTAGTTATAAAACAGAGAAAATATCTGTCTACAAATGTAACAACGGAACCGCAGCTCCGAAAATATCACAATGGAGAGTCAACTGTCTATTGATCTTCCATCTATCTTGTATCTTTATTACCATATCTATCTATCTATCTATCTTTTAAACTGCTTGCACATGTATTTAAGAAGTGTCCGCTCCACATTTGTGTCACATGCAACCATTTTGTGAGGTGATTGATGAAGAATGTGCACCAGAAATCCTAAATCTGGCGCCCCCTGCACACTACACAGGGAGTCTGCACATAGTACACACTGCACTAGTCTTAGTAAATGTGCCCCCGCTCAGGTCCGACAGAGTTCACCTTCTTCTTCCTGGTGCATGTAAGTGTATTGGATTGCTACACAATTTGAATATTAAATCCCGCACTCAATTCGAATCAGTCGGATCGTCTGTCGGCATGCCCCCAATTTCTGTTGCATAAATGCCGGTGCCAAAATCGGATCGCGTGTGACACAATCCTCTGCTAAATTATTACCTATTACAGCCGTGCAATCCCTGAAAATGTCGGAAAATCCGACTACAGTGCGGCCGTGGACCCTTAGTAAATAAGCCCCTGTGTGTTAGCCACTGATTTTCATAGTGACTATCCTGCAGACCCTTGTGATGCTAGACTTTGGGGCACATGTATCATAGATTTTTGGCTGCCTCTTTTTCAAGGTTCCTGAAGATGGCCTACTTACATGTGATGAGTTGACTGTTTAGTCTCACTTTCGGGACTTCAGTCCTAAATAGTAGCTTACCAAAAGTAAAAGTCTGGGTCTAGCATGCTCTGTTTTGCGACAGAGATGTAAGAATAGGATAATTCCAAGCCCGTAAGTCTCACAAGTTGAGCAAACAACTGGGCTACAAAGATAAATATGGCTTCTGCATTATATTCTGGAGGCAGATAACTTTGGTACGCTGCTTAATTCTGCACCTAAAAAGTCTCAAACTGCGAAAAGTCTCACAAAAATGTGCACAAAAAAAGAAATAGTGTTCTTCTTAACATGCATATAAATAATTAGAGAATCATTCTGATTACAGAGAAGGAAATTCATTTATTAGCATGAACTTGGCCAACAAAAATTTGGAACTTGTCTTTCAGCTTTATTATGTATGAAAAAAAGAACGGCGTTGAAGTGAAAGATTCTTGTGAAAACTTAAAAATCTCTGCTAATGGTATTACAGTTTTCTGGAACTGGGGTGACAACCTCAAGGTAAGGAAACCATGGAAAACATAATTATGATTCTTGTCAAAATATGATTTGCATTATATAACAGTAAAATGACAATTCTTAAGCAACTCCTTCTATAAGTTTAGCCTGGACACAGTATTCAGAAATCTAAAATACAAGAGGGGAGATTCATTTTGCCTCCTCGGTTAGTTTTCCTGTATCCCCAACTAAAAAAAAAACTTTGGAGTTATTGGGGAGCAGGCAGTGAGCAGGGTGGGCGGAGGGCGGGCAGGGGTGTGAAAGTTTGGCCCTCCAGTTTTACTATAGTTGCCATCAGAAAACCGGAGTCTCCTTCAGACCCACTCCCTGCCCCAAAGTGGCATGCTGGTGGGGGAAACAGCAAAACTGGTGGGGAAGGGGAAATTCATGTGCCTTTGAGGCATAATGAATCTCCCCCATCATGTTGAGAATATCAATACCAGATCTGCAATGAGCCACCAAAGGTCCATACTGTATATTTGCTTGAGTTTTAGAATTGTTTGGTGTATCTTAAAAGGACTCTGTCACGAGATTTTACCCCATTCAACTAGTAGTGCCCTCTGGTAGGGTATGAAGGGTCCTTTCTAGAATGTCCTCATTTATGGGAAATCTGACCCGTTTACCAATGAAAAATCTCCTCCATCGTCATGATTTTACCTTAGATGAGTCAAGTTTAGTGGCTGCACTTTAGGCATCACTGGTTCAGATTTATTAAAGGCCCTGCACCAGTTTTATGTGCAAACTGTTTGTCTGGCAGCTGCACTATACCCAACATGACACAAAATTCTACACTGAAATGGGCGGACCGTGCGCCACATTTATTATGCAGAGTCCGATAGAAATGTGTGGCAAAGCCCATGTTAAAGGTGCACCAAAAAAGTTTGTGCACATTGTCGGAGCAGCGCCCTCTGCACACTCCATAGGCCCACTGCACATAGTGCAATTTTCACAGTTTTTGATAAATGTGGGCCACTATGTTTAGTTGTATAGTAGCTTTGGTTGTATATTAAAGATAAGAATCTCATCTTTCAGAGCACAGAGAGCCTTGTGGTTCTATGAGCTACCGAACCGGAATTACAAGTAGTTAAAAAAAAATAGGCAGGAACTGGATCTTTATCTGCTGCTCACATTTCCAATTATAACTATAACTTTAACTGTCTGATTTCAATCTTTATGTAATCTGAAAGATGGATTTGTTATCTTTCATATCTCACCAGAAGTACATTTATAGGTGCTATAGAACAAAAGATAGGGGCTTCTGAAGTGACACTCTCCTTCAGCCTCTAAACAATGAGAACATATATACAAAAGTCACAAACACTACACAGATCTGATACAAGTGGAGGGTTGACCCTGCATGTGAGGGCTCACAATCAGTATGGGAGAGTAGATGGAGACACAAGGCGAGGGAGCAGAGCACTGGGTTTACCTTTTGGTAGGGAGTTCCTGAGTATGGGGGGATGTGCAGGAGAAGTTCTGGAGACAGAATAGATGGTAAGAGAGAGAAGCAGATGATCTTGTGAGGAGCCAAGATTATGTGGACTTTTCTCTGCATATTTTACATGACTTTGAAGGAAATTATTTTATAGGTAAATAGCTGAGATTTCACATAAAAGAGGGAATTCTATAAAATGACATTTCATACCCTACCTGAGGGGTCTAGTGGCTTAATGGGGTAAAATCTGGTGACAGGTTCCCTTTAATGCAA
Organism: Engystomops pustulosus; assembly: GCA_019512145.1. Classification (NCBI taxonomy): domain Eukaryota; kingdom Metazoa; phylum Chordata; class Amphibia; order Anura; family Leptodactylidae; genus Engystomops; species Engystomops pustulosus. Next base: position 137,498,809 of record CM033647.1, on the reverse strand, counting down.
TTTGTAAAATGTAATATATTCAAATTAATTATATCCTAAAATTTTTGTTTCCGTCTTCCTTTTTTTAGAGAATTTATAAATAAAATATGAATTGTTCCGAGGCCCTAGCACAAGTGCTCTGGAGTGTTGTGAACAATAACATAATGAGCTGTACTACAGGCTTATCTACATCACATTCTGGAAGTGTCACTTTGTTATCTGATTCAAATCAAAGTACAGGCATTGTTTGCACATTGCTAAGTATTTTATGTAGAGTCAAAAGTTTAGCTAGAGGTGCTACATGAATCGCTTCATTGTGAAATACTAAAAGTTCCTGGCCAGACATGTCGCCTCGCCATGTATGATTAAAGATTTTTTAAAGAATAATTAGAAATGACAGAATTTAATAGAATTATGACAAATATTTAGGGAAAATAATTAAAAAGGAACCTGTCACCAGCCGCATGGCTCTTAAACCCAGAAACATAACTTATAGTGGCAGTTAAGTGTTCTCTAGGATTGCCCTTATGACAGTCCAAAGCTGCCTTTATCCTGAAAACTAAAGTTATATTCACGGAAATGTAGCAGTCATGAGGATGTGGTTCGGCGTACAGGAGTCAAGTGCTCATCCAACCTCCAGACTGCCTCGTCATGTAAACCCTGCCTTCTTCCCTCCGTCGAGCAGATACTTGACCTGCCTCCTAGAACTCCGCCACCTCCCAGTTCTCCGGCGCTCTTGTTTGAAATCTTGCACATTCAAAGTGCGCCTGTTATGTCCTCTCCAACCCTGCCCTTACCCAGAGGGAGATACGTGCACTGTGCATGCGCCATCTCCAACACACTTCACACTGCGCACCTGCTAGCTGGCGGTGCTGGCAGGGCCTACATGACAAAGTGGCCTTGAGGGTGGGTGAGTGCTTGACTCCTGTATCCTGATGCCTACCCCCTTGACTGGTACATCTACGTGCATTTAATAAAGGCAGCTCTGGAACATAATAAGGACATACCTAAAGAACACTTAACAACTGTAAGTGTAAGTGTGTACTGTAAGGTATGTTTATAGGTTTAATAGCCATGAGGCTGGTGACAGGTTCCTTTTAACAAATGAATTATATATGATTAGTAGAGGTTGTCTCCATAATCACATATACACTGAGGTGTCACACTTATCAAAAGAATAGGGATCAATATAGCAATAGCTTAACTTTCAGATGCAGCTTGTAGGTGCTTTAGAGAATCATAGTATATCAGTTTGGAAAAAGACGCAGTCCCATCAATTCCAACCTATAACGATTAAGCAAATGTTTTTTTTCCTATAACCTGTGATGTTTTTTAAGCCATTCACACAATGCCCCAACTATCTTCTAGATTGTCTATGTGGGTGAGTGGCTTCATAAGACCATAGAATCTCTAGAAAAGATACCATCCATTTTCCACCTTTTCCTACCCTCATTAAAAGCAAACTTCTTGTAGAAACCCTAAATTGAATCCATGTTGAATCCCAATTAGCTCAATGGGGAACATGTATCAAACTTTTGGCTTGCCTTTTTCTTTAATTTTTGAGACTTTTCATGGTGCTTGTGTTCATCTGCTTTTTTTGCGCCTAAAACAGTCTTCTTTCAAACCATTGTCTATTTTTCTGCCTTGTTCTCTGAGTTATCACCTGAATCCAGATGTGAAAGTTGCGACTTTTTAAAAAAACTCTAAAATTTTGGCGCAAGTCTATGGCTGCCACTGACTAGGCGTAGAAATAAGCTTAGAACTGAAAGTGACAAATTTACTAAAGACCAAATGCCGCTAAGGAAAAAACGCTAATTTACATCAGCACCAGTAGAAAAGCCCCAAAAAACAGACAGTCAAAGCCTGACTTATGATACATGTGACCCATGTATCATAATGTATGCTTTAAGATTTGTCAATGTCGATAATTCTTTTACCCATTCCATTTTAACCCATTCCATGTGTCTTACTATATAAGATAAAATACGATAATCCTTTATTAGTCCCACATTGGGGAAATTCCTCCTATATCATCCTATATCTTCGAAAAAATAAGCCTTCATGAACCCAAATGGTAGAACTGGCAAGAAACTTGGTCATTAACTTTCTTAGTTATCGGAGTTTTAGTGTAGAGTTTACAGGATGAAGTAACTCTAGAATTCTAGAATAACTCTAGAATATGTCTAGAGTTAACTCTAGAATTTTATTTTGAGAGATATCTATAATACAGTAATGTGCAACCATAGATTTTACTAATGTTTAAACTCTTCAGAAATGTTTTTCTTGTAGGTGGAGTTAGATGAACAGTACAAGAAGAAGGTGTGTGGAATGTGTGGCAATTATGATGGCAGTGCCATGAATGATATCCAATGGGAAGGTTGGTAAACAAAAGTGTCCTCTATGAAATGTAAAATACAGTGTTAAAACGTTTCCCATTGAATATGGTTAATCTTTTATTCCATGAAATAAGAATCCCTAGTTTTCCTTTATTCTCATCATATTCCTTTTGTGCCATATGTTTTTACCAATGTTATAAATTATTTCTACGGTAATCAACTTCCATTAAATCGGCAGGTGGTCTTGTGAAGTCTTTTTTTCCTGACTTCACATGTGACCTGCTACTGTATGTGCAGGCTTCCTTTTATTCCTTTCCCAATCCCCTTCTTTAGTTTTGTAATGTGCAATCATGATGTATATGTTCACCTTACTACACATTTATAATACCATAACTTCTTTTGATTTATTTATGGGCAACAGTTGTGTAAGTTTTGTATATATTCAGGTACAATTTTTCCAGGAATCCTGAGAAACCCCTTGGGTTAACCAGAAAAAAAAAATTGAAAGTGTACTTACCCTTTTCTGACTCTGAGGTCCAGCTTAACGGATGTCTTATGGATACTTTGCCAATTAAGAATGCCTTACAGACGCTTGGAGACTTATAGCCATTGATGCTCTGCCAGGGGATTCTAGGAAAAAAGGCAAACTACATCTATTTTAACTACCTTGTAGGGAAGCTCCCTTGGCATCAAGCATGACTTTCAGGAAGTCTAATGACATAAAGAACCAAAATGACATAATACTAAACCGATATATCTTTTCAAGAACTCTAGACAGCACTGTTTCGATGTGGTTGCATCTCTTCAGTACAGTGTAGGGAACTGGTTTGGCAGAGTGAGAGGCTTTTGACTAGGGTCCGGAAATTACTGATGTTTAAGTGACGAAGCAAGACAAAGTATTTGTGAAGCATGAAGAAAATGATCTGCTTTTGCAAATTTTGGAAAATGTAAAAACTGAAAAGTGTGATGTGAATATCTCCCATCCCCTTTGTAGGATTTCGTTTATCTACAATGAAGACTTCAAGTCTGTTAGGGTATGTCTCTACCAGCATCACACATTTAGAGGCCGGAATTTTTCCCCATTCTTCTTTGCATAACACATGCTCAGAATATTTGGAAAACTTCTGTGAACAGCAATTTTGAGGTCCAGACACAGATTCTCAATGGCATTTATGTCCAGGCTTTGAATGGGTCATTTTAATACATGGATATGCTTTGATGTAAACACTCCCTTGTAACCTTGGCTATATGTTTAGGTTATCCTGCTGTGATGTCAGCCTATGCCACAGCCTCAAGTCTTTTATAGCCTCTAATAGGTACCCCAGCAGAATTTCCCTGTCTTCCCATCGCAAAAACGCTTTCCTCCACACACTGAATTTGGAATTTAGAATACCAAGTTTAATTATGGTTTTCCACATCTGAGGAAGCTGTGGACCTCATATATGTTTCTCCTTTTCTAGGGAGTTTAGGTGGTGTCATTCTCCTTCCATCTATGGATGATGGGTTGAACAATACTTACAAACAATACAATTAAAAAAATCTAACCATGCAATTACTCTGTCACCGCCTTATCCATGGAGTGTCCCTTGGCTTTCATGATGCTGTTTGTTCATATATGTTCTCTTACAAACTTTTGAGGCCTTCTCAAAACATCTGTAGTTATACTGATACATACGTATATCCTCTAACTACTAATCATGTGAATTCTAAAGGCAGTTTGACAAACTGGAATCAATATAGGTATATACCGGGGACTGAATATGTAAGCACTCACATTTTTCTTTTTTAATTAGCAAAAATTTGCAAATGCATGTCACATTTTCTTTGCACCTCGAAAAAAACGATGCTTTAACCCATAAAATATCAATAAGAAATAAGAAAACGTTCAAGGGGTATGAATCCTTTTGCAAGCCAGTGCTAATAAAAAATCTCCAAAGTTTACTTTAATAAATAATCCACAAGTAGAAACTGTATTGTTAGGGCATTTTAAAAGCTTTTAAGCTGTTAGCTTTTTTTATAGTACCTTTCCTGTTTCCCAGTGTTGAAAAGTTTTATCTTGACTTAATTTATTTTCATGATACTGTTTGATGTAGAAAAAGAGGTGAATCAGCAGGTTAATATTAGTATATAAATACTGATCACTGGGCAGCAATGACTTAACTTGAAGCTGATGGGCCCCAGTGCAAAGTCTGAGCCAGGTCCCCAACTATAAAATATGGTTTATAGTATAAGTCTTCTCATATGGGAAAGTGACTCCTTACAGGCCCCCTAAGCTTCTTGGGCCCAGCACAACCGCACCCTCGGTGCCCTTCAAGTTACACCTCTGTTGGGCAACAAGATAGATATATCAGAAAAGCTTGCAAATTGTATTACGCAGTGTAGATTTTACTTGTTGGTTGATTTAAGAGCACCTCTACAAAAACTATAATGTACTACCCCTCATTTTGAACGAAAATCCTGAGATTTCCAGGTTTTAAAGTGCGTATCAAATATAATCTGGTCATCTACCTCTATTAGCAGCTTCTTACTTTCTGACTTTGTTCTTGTGCAGATGGGCGTAAAATTAATTCTAGAGATAAAACTAAAGCTTAGAAGAGTAATTTGCTACATCTAACATTTCCTCCAGGATCTTCCAACTGTTTTATGTCCGGAAGATAAAAAGTTCAGATGAAAGCAGTCAAATATTTACTGTTCAATATCAGGATCTAATTGTTTCAGTTCCAACAACCTGGATGAAACAGTTCAATTAAAAGCGCCAATGTTGTGACCTACTGACCATATTTATAGTCTCCTCCGAAAATGTTACAAACAAACCCTTCCTAGGCTTTTGTATGCAAATTCTGCCCGGTTTAGATACAATCTGAGTTATTGTTCCTATTCTTTCCTGAATGAAACTTCTTTTTAGAATGAAAGGAAAAATTAAAAAAAAAAATATGAGAAAGGATAAAAATAGGACATTTAACTACAGTATTCCCATATTTATGTATTTTCCCATTATAATTGTAAAAGTGGTTGACTACTGATAAAAAAAACAAAACTTTAGTATGTTATAGTGTCACCCATTTTATAGCTACCCTAATAAAGTTTCTGTGTAGCCCCCAGGAATGGTGGGTCACATGACCCCCCCCCCAGCAGCAGGTCTTGAGACTTTCTGTTAGGTCCTGTGTCCTGCTGACTTCTAGAGGATGGAGGGGGCTCTACGATCATTACTGTATGCACAGCTTCTATATGATAACTACTTCTTTATCAGTGGTTGGAGGGTATAGACAAAGATATGGCCTAAAGTACTGACAGCACAGCCCCCTCCATCTGCTTGAAACCAGAAGGATACGGGATTTCACATGAAGTCCCAAGTCCTGCTGCCGATATGTCATGCAACTGCAGCTACCAGCTGTTCCTGGCAGCTACACAGAATTTTTTTTTTAGAATTTGCTAGACAGCATTGACAGAGACCTTACAATGAGGAGAGTCTATGCTGTACAGATTCAAAAGTTAAAGAGGATAATTTAGGTTGATTTGGGACCTGTGGTTTAGGCTCCCAAATAGACCTTTTTGAAGCCGGTACATAGAGAAACATTTAAAAAATTAACTTTTATACTTACCTAGATGTGATTCTGAAGAAACCCCATGCTCCTCTAACGATCCGACAAGTGAAGCCAGGATAAAGCCCCGGCTTCATTGCACATATGCCGTACCAATGGAGCATGTGCAATAAAGTTGAGCTGTCAGTTGCCAGAACTCGCATGTACCAAGGAAATAAGGGACGAGGTATATATAAAGTTTTATTTTTTTTAAACCAGAGCTCAAAAATACTACAGGGCGATTTGGGACACTAAACCACCAGTCAGTAAGGACCTCTTGGGGGGTTTAGTGTCCCAAATCACCCTGACAGGTTTCCTTTAACTTCCCTCATGAACCTTAATGGGAAAATGTGTAGGAGACTGAATATATAGGAAAGACATGGAAAGAATAGGTTTTGTTCCAAAGTATTTGGAGATGTGCTCCAACAAAATACCATTGAGGGTCAGGGAATAATGAAATATACTAAAGGTGAAGAGATAGAAAGAATAGAACCCACAATCACACTGAAATTCTCCAGACAAAAGGTTATGCTAAGAGGAAACCAGCGACCCCAGATACTCATAAAACACAAACCCAGCAATTAAAGTATAATACTCTACCACAAAATAAATAATAAAGCCGATGTTTTGTGAATCAAAGCTGAATATTAATATCCTTGGTCATTGATCCATTAATAGTTAATACATCTAGTGCTATTGGGCGCAGCCCATTAAAAAATACCGAATGGCACAAAGTTGTTTTTTGCTGTTGTGTACTGTCAATCTAACGCTTGAGACTATCAGTGGTCATAATCTATTTATAGTGTTAAAAAAAGAGTTAACAGTTTGTTTCAATGTTTCAAAATTTATGGGTTTTTTTTTACAATTGTTTCAATGTTTTATTGCTATATTGACTTAATTTTACAACCATGGAGCTCACAATCAACCTACCAGTATGTTTTGGAGTTTGGGAGCTATTAGTAGGCGCTATATAAAGAATTATTATTATACATTTTGTTCTCTAGGACTTAATATTTCTACAGCGGTTTTTGGCAATCTCCACAAGGCAAGTGATCTTACAGGAGACTGTCCAGATGTTGTTGATAACTCACAGGAAGCAGGTGCTCAGGAAGTTAATAATAAATGTAAGAATAAGGTAAGTGACAGATATTCAATATTGCTAATAATAATTGAAAATATTATTCAGCACAAAGTGGAAAATTCTAGCCTCCACATGGTTAATCTTTCAAGGCAGTGGTGGTGAACTTATGGCACGGGTGCCAGAGGTGGCACTCAGAGCCCTTTCTGTGGGCACTAAGGCCATCACACCAGGACATTGTTCACCAAACACTGAATCTTCCTGCAGTACCAGGCAACTTAAGAGATGCTGTTCTCAGTGCTATTTTAAAGTGACACTTTATTGGCTGTTTTGAACTGCGGGAACTGGGAGAAGGTGTTGACAGAACTGCATTATCTTTGGAGGTTGTCCTACTGAACCCACCATTCTTCCTGTACAGAGACCCTGGAGAGAAGCTACAATGATAGTCTGAAATTGTCCTTCTTCTTTCAACTGTATTGACGGCCGATACGATTGAAAGATGTGGAAGAACGGGTAGCAATGAGTTACTGCTTAAAACTCCATGCAGGCACTTCACAATAAATAAGTGGATTTTGGTTGTAGTTTGGGCACTCTATCTCTAAAGGGTTCGCCATCACTGTTCTAAGGTGTGCATATTCAGACCAGAATCTACTTAAAGTTAAATGAACCAGAATGTTTTGTCTCCTTGCTCACACAATGAATTTTCATAAAAATCTAAATGTCTGATGTTGCCTATCCAGACAGTCACGGACACCCAACTTACTGACGACCCCTAATTACAAACGGACCTCTCTGCAAACTCTGAGGAAGTTCTCTGGATGCTGATAATGTACTGTACTTCCAGGCTGCATTTATCAACAAGCTGCCTGCAATGAAGCTTTAGTGTTAACCTTTGTTCACTTTCAAACCCAAAAAACAATAGTCAAAGGGAAGAGAGTTACTAAATATACCACTTCTGACTTAATGGGGTATTCCGGGAATATGCATGTCTTATTCAAAAACCCATAATATTATTGAATATTCCAAGTCATTAATATCTTAAAGATGTACTAAACTTCTCACTATGAAAGGAAATCATATATTAGAAAAAAAACTAGAAATACCCACCTCCATTCCTCTTGATGTTAACCTGTCCTTCGCTAGTCTTGAGACGCCAGAATCACTCACAAAAGAAACTTGTTATGGTCTAAAAAAGAAACTTATGCTTAGCAGTCCGGGCTGGGGGGGGGGGGGCAAGATGTCCGATGTTCCAGGCTGCTAATTATGCTCTCTCCACGCCTTCCTCTCCCGCGCTGACGTCACTCGAGGGGCTTGAATTCATACTTTACTTGTTGAAAGACAATGGACAGAGGACAATGCAGGGATCAAAATCAAGAAGAGTGGAAGGGAGCACCTAGGTTTTTTTTTGTTTTTTCTTATGGTTAATTGCCTTTAAATCATCATTGACTTTTATCTAGAACTTAATCACTGGACAGTCTATGTATAAAATTGAACACATGACTTAATTTGTTGACGATGATGTGAAAGGGTTCAGTCTACGTGCCGTTTTTTCTGCATTCACACAGCGCATTATTTATGGTTATATGAGGTAATTAAACACTTCCATATGACTAAATTTAGTGTATGTAAAATTGATATCTGTCAAATTTTCTGCCTCTGGTACAGAGAGACGAATGTGAGAACATTATGTCACAAATGGGAGACTGCAAGTATAGAATGAAAAGTTATCAAGCCTATTTGGAAATGTGCACGGAGGACCTGTGTAACTGTGCAGAGAAGAACCAAACCATCTGTCTGTGTAGTAACCTGAATCAGTTTTCTAAAGCCTGTGTGGAGGTAAAGGGACATCCCGGAATGTGGAGACACACGGATTTCTGCTGTAAGAATCCTATTTTTTCAATAGACAGAAACTACATAACATCGAGCAAAGACTAATTATATACTTTAGTTATAGAGTTTGAAAATACATAGTCCATAATTTTCAACCTTTGTCATAAAACAAAAATTACAAATCCCTTTCTGGGTCCTAAAATAAAAATTGTATCCTTTCTCAATTTATTTTTATCTATAGGGGATGGACATTCCTTGGGTCCAGGCATAATATGGCATTAATAACCTAAACTCATCAGATCCCTTTCTTGCTACAGCTTCATAGTCCTTGTCCCCACTCCCGCTGAGGCAACATTCAAGTTAGCTAGTCACTAGCCTCATCAGTCACATGCTGTTCATGCAAGCATAACTGCTGAGGCCAATGAAGTAAATGATGTGCATTACGTTATCGTTGCTACATATGATAAATAAGTTTAGGTTGATTCCTTATTTTATACTGTATCCAGCTTGAAACCAAATTTTATTAAAATCCCAAACTATCCATTCAAAGACATTGTTAAAGGGAGAGCATTTTTAAGCTAAAGATTTTCAAGCTTGGTTCTAAGATGTCACAAGGGTGACTATCTGGGAAAATTGTGACCACAACTTTAAGCTATGGTTGTATCACCTGACCATCGTGGTTTCAGACACCAACCATTGTTATAGGCAGACTCTTTGTTGTAAGAGAAGTGAGACTTTTGAACTTATAGCCACAGGATGTTGGGATGGCTTAAACTCTGTACATGTTCAAGAGGGGCACGGATGTCTTTCCTAAAAACTACATTTCACCTGTAATAGTAGTAGAGTTTTAATAGTAGATCCAGGGTTATATTGTGGTTGCCATATTTGGAGTCAGGCCTAATGTGGTTTTATGTTTTCTTCTTGCATCTTCAATTAACCAAATCTACTCTGATACCAAGATATGTATTTTCAATTTGGCAAAAATTGTTGGTGATTCACCTAAAAGGGGTTGTCCGAGAGTTGTGAAAAAAAAACTAAAGGTTGCCGGAGGGGGTTGCTTAAAAAAATAAAGATCTACTTACCTTCCGGCGCCCTCCGGTCTCCCGCGCTGCTGTCGCTCCGGTCCAGGTGCCATGTAAACAAACATGGCCGCCGGAGCAGTGCTAGATTCAGCTTTCGGCCGGACCCAACAACCTTCCGGCCCTCATACACAATGCTTTGAATGGGGACATATAGGCGTGGCCGGCCACGGCCAGCCGGTTGGAAGATGTATCCAGCAGTGCTCCGGAAGCCACGTTTGTTTACATGGCGCCCGGAGCGACAGCAGCGCGGGACACCGGAGGGCACCGGAAGGTAAGTACATCTTTATCTTTTTAAGCAGCCCCCTCCGGCCAACTTTATTTTTTTTTCACAACTCTCGGACAACCCTTTTAAGTGTTTCCTTCAGTTATTGTGAGCGCAAACCAGGAGTGGTCAATCACAAAGATTCAATTCTACCATTTCAACCTACCTGTGTAAGGACTTGCACCTGCTCTGTCTGTTGAATCATTTCTGGTTTTGGTTCCTAATAACTAAACAAAATAACTAAAGACCCCCAATAGAGATGTGATCTGTCTTTAAGTCATTGACATCCTTTTTTTAATAAAATATTATCACAGTACCCACTTATATTTCAGCGCAAAACTCTTGAAAAATAAGCTTTTGTATTTTAAATATTTGCAACATGTTCATGGAATTTAGAATTTTTTTAACTAAAAGGAATAAAAACTGAGATTTATATTATTTATTAGATGATCCATCAAGATTCAAGTGCACGGATTAGAGAGCATGGACATCCCTTGTTTGGGACTCTGTGGAATTGAATGGAGAATTGGGTGTCTACTTACCGTATTTATGGGAATTTGTATAAATGTCAATGTATCCACTTAAGTGGTGCAGCTTTCCCAGCTGACAATCAAGGATGGAATTTTTTTTTAAAATTGCATTTTCATCAACCATATTGACAAAGCTGTATGTTTTTATTATTAGAATACAATCTAAGTGTTAAGTTCTAACTGAGCAACAAAGTAAAATGATCTTCATCAATTTACTATTCCTGCCTAGATATAAGTTGCCCTAAGACTATGGAGTTTTCGGAGTGTGCTTCACCATGTCCAAATACTTGCACCAACCCCATGGCTAGTAGACTGTGTACCGAAAAATGCAAAGAAGGATGTTCTTGTCCACCAGGTAAAATCTGAACGTTGTCTCTAATGCACACTGATGTTAATTTTCACAATCATGTCAGGGAAGCATTTTTAGGATATGTTAGCAATTTCAGGGCAGGTCATTGGTTTGTGGAAATACTCTTATTCTTCCAAGACTCAAATTTATCGTCTCTTCTTGATCACCTAAATGTACAGAAGCAGAATGAGAGCTGAGCTGTGGTGTTAATCAATGCCAGAATCAGTTGAGATCAGCCTCCTATATTGTGTTTCCTTTATTATACAACCACAGTAGGTCATCAATATATATGTATCCCCATCATATTTTATCCTCATTTTCTCTGAAACACTCTTGCATTTCAGTGATTTATCAGATATGGAATTTAAAAAACAGTCTAATAAATTTGTTAGAAATGATAGCACTACAAACATTGTGAGACAGATGTTGGCCCTGCCCCTGAGGCCGCTATGAATATATCTAGAGGATTTGGCCTCTCGATATATACAGCGCAGTGGGCGCACTGTGTATCAGGAACAGTTCTATGCCCGGTCTTGCCTGGCATATAAATGTGTTATAGCCTATACCTGGACCTGGTGCAAAGTTGATCTGTGACCTAGCACTACCCTCTTCCCGCCCACATGGTATAGAGGGGGAAATAGAAGCAATATCGGGCTCTTCGTCAGGAATTGAGACTACGTGATGGCTTGAACTCCAATAGTGTTTACTGAAACTAAGTCTAACACTTATTTCCCAAGATGTTGATTTAATTTCCACACAGTCCTATTCCCATTGGTCCAAGTATATAAGATGACAGCTGATAAATAAATAATTCTGCATATACCAGTTAATTAAGTAATTTATCTAATTATTCTGACTCCTCATAAGGAGTGACAGGTCAAGCATTTGTTCCTCCCGTGACCCTCCTTTCTCCTTATAGACTGGCCCATCACTCTTATTGTTACATCAGACTATGTTGGGGCTATGTAATGATTCATTTTCTTTGTATGTGATCTGTAAAGTGCTATAAAATATGATATAGAAATAAAAAGTTATTATTATTATTATTTTTGCTTCAGGCAATAAGACTACACTGGTGGTCAGATTAGGCTTAATTTCAGGGGATGTCTTATTTTTTCCACATACATGGACGCTGTCATACACCTATATACCACATAAATGGAGGCTGTCATACACCTATATACCACATACATGGAGGCTGTCATACACATATATACCACATACATGGAGCTGTTCATTCATTATATCACAGCATGGAGCTTGTCATCACATAGATACCCATACATGGAGGCTTTCAATACATATATATCACATACATGATGCTGTCATATACATAATCCAAACCACATACATGGAGGCGTCATACACATATTACCACATTCATGGAGCATCATATACATATATACCACATACATGGAGGCGTGTCCATAACCATATATACACACTACATGTGGGCTACATATTACATATACCCACATACATGGAGGCTGTCATACACATATATACAACTACATGGAGACGTCATACACATATATACACCACAACTGGGACGCTGCAACACATTAACTATTACTACATGCATGGCGGCTGTCATACACAATATATCCCACATAAATGGAGGTGCATACCCTATATACCACATACATGGAGGCGTCTCACACCTAATCCCACAAACATGGACGCCTGTCATACACCTATATACACAACATACATGGCGGCTGTCATATAATATATATCACATACAGGGGCTGCCATACACTTATACACCACATTACATGGAGGCTGTCATTGATACAATTATCACCTAATGGAGGCTGTCCTACACCTATATACACATACATGGAGGTGTCAACATAATATATACACATGCATGGTAAGGCTGTCATAACACATATATACCACATCACTGGAGGCTGTCACAATATTAACACATACACTGGAAAGCTGCTATACATTAGACCACATACAGGAGACTGTCATACACATATATAAACACACTACTGACGCTGGTCACTACATTACCTACACATACATGGAGACTGTCTACCATATATACCACATAAATGGAGGCTGTCATACTATATATACCACATACATGGAGGCCTGTCATACACATATTACACATACATGAGGCTGTCACAACACATATTTCCACATACATGGAAGCTGTCTATACATATATACCACATAACATGGAGACTGTCATACACTATCTACCACATACATTGGAGAGGCTGTCAAACACGTTATATACCACATACAGGGGATGTGTCATAAGATATATACCAACTACATGGACGCGTCATAAACACATATACCAACATACAGTGGACACTGTCATACCCATTAACCACAACATGCGGCGGTCATACAACAATATATAAAACACATACTGGCGCGTGTCTAACACATATATACCAGATACATGGAGGTGTCATATAATCATATATATCACAATACTGGAGGCTGTCATCACACTATATACACATACATGGAGGCCTGTCATATACAATATATCAAATACCTGGAGGCTGTCATACACAATTATATCACATACATGGACGGCTGTCATACCCTAATATCACATACCGGATGGGCTGTATACATATATACCACATACATGGAGGCTGTCATACACTATTACCATCATGAGCTATACATATACATATATACCATAAGGAGGTCAGAACATTCACTATTGAGGCTGTCAGAACATAGTAACCACTACCATGTAGGCGCATACACATATATACCACATACATGGAGGCTCTGTACATCCCCATATTACCCACATACAGGAGGCTCATACACTATTACACACATGTAACCACAGTACCCACATGGGAACTGGTCTACACATATTAAACCACATACATGACGAGGTACATAACATATAATACTATGCATGGAGCTGTCATACCATATATACCACATACTGGGGCTGTCATACACATAATCCAACCACATACTGGATGCGTCAGCACATATATACCACCATAAATGGAGGCTGTTAACTATAATATACCACCCATGCATTGAGGGACTCATACACATATATACCACATACAGGAGGCTGTCATAGGACGTATATACCAACTACATGAGGCTGTCATCACATATGTTCACATAATGGAAGCTGTACATACACATACTAACCACAGTACATGGAGGCTGTCATACAAGTATTTATCCCAATACATGGAGCTGTCATATACACTATACCACATATATGAAGGCTGTCATACACTATATACCAATCATGGAGGTGTTATACACATATATACCACATACATGGAGGCTATCATTCATATATACCACATACATGGAGGCTGTCATAACATATACCACATACATGAAGCTGTCCATACACATTAACAAAATGGAGGCTGTCCATCAGTATATAACCATCATAGCATGGAGTGCTGTCAGACAGATATATACACATACATGACCTGTCATACCATATATAATCCACATCCATGGACGCTGTCATATCACATATATATACTACATGCTGGAGGTCTGTCTACCATATATACGCACATACATGGAGGCTGTCATACACATATATAACCACATACATGGATCTGTCTGCACATATTCCACATAATGAGGCTGTCAACATTATATACCACATGCATGGAGGCTGTCATTAACACATATATACCACATACATGGAGGCTGTCATACGTATATCCAATACATGGAGGCTGTCATACACTATTACCACACAACATGGAACTTCATACAGCATGTATACCACATAACATGAGGCTTCATAACACGTATCACCAACATAAGAGCTGTCATACAATATATCCACATACATGGAGCGATGTCATACACATATATACCACAATACATGGACACTGTCATACCTATGACACACGTACATGGAGGCTGTCATATCCACTATATACCACAATACATGGAGGCTGTCATACACAATATACCAATACAGGGTGCTATTCATCATATATACCACATACATGGAAGCTGTCAACATATAACCACATACATGGAGCTGTCATACATAAATAACACATGCATGAGGCTGTCATACACGTAAACACATACATGGATGCGTATACACATATATACCACCATGGGAGGCTGTCATACACATATATACCACATACATGGACGCTGTCATCACATATATACCACATCATGGAACGCTGGTCATACAACAAATATCCACATACTGAGGCTGTCATACCATAAAACCACATCATGGAGGCTGTCATACACATATAAACCACATACAGGCTGTCATACACATATACCACATACATGGAGACTGTCACAATTATTCCAATGCAATGGAGGGTCATACACAATGATCCCACTACATGGGAGCTGTTCCTATACAATATATGCATACATGGAGCTGTCATACACAATTATACCACATACATATGCTGTCATACACATATATACCACCTACATGGATGCCTACATACACATATATACCACTACATGGAGTTCATACCATAGACCAACATACATTAGCAGGCTGTATACACATATATACCATACATGGAGGCTGTCATACACTATACCACATACCGGAGGCGTCATACACATATACCACATACATGAGGCTGTCATACACATATATACCCACATTATCACAGTACAATATCCATACAGATAAATGAAATACATGATTACATACTTTTGTATGTAACATACATACGCCTACTAACTAGATTTTGTATGGAGTACAAAAAATTTCAGACAAAGAAGCTGTCAAGTCTCCTGACATGATGAGCTCCTGCTGGGCTGTGCCTGTGTAGCTTGTGGACTGCTCTCCCTGTCATCGTGACCGAGGAGCAGGCAAGAGGGCAGCTCAGGTCTACAGGGTCCCGATTGCCAGGCTGCTCCCAGGGACACACACCATAAACAGTACAACATGAAAGACCTGAGGGCAGGAGCCTCTCACAGCAGCGAAGCCTCCCTACAGCACGTACAGGATGTGACCCGGGAAAAACACTGCAGCCCATGGGGAACTTCCCAGTAAGTTTATTGCCAGTCCGCCCCTGCAATCACACAGAGTTCAAAGACCTCAGTGGGCCCTGAAAGTCCGGGGCCCAGAAGCACTGCAACCCTGCCCCCCTCCCGCTACTGCACTGCCTGTTTACGTTTTAACTATCTTTTTTTTTTTTTTGCAGGAACTGTTGCGGATGATGTAAATAACAATAAGAGGTGTGTTGGAAAAAAAACTTTGCCGTGCTCACACTGGTAAATTTACAAGTCTGGAGATCGTACTCGGCTGCTTGTCAGAAGTGGTATTAACTATCTTAGACCCATTTTTAATTATTTTTACTACAAGGTAAGCAGCTCCTAGGCACCCCATTATCATCAGTGATAAACTGCAGCTTTATCGAAACCTTCCGAAAAAGCTAGCGAACCTGCACCCATACCCAACCCACCCTCCTGCAAAGAGTATCATGAGGGGCAGTGCGAGGTGGTGTGGCTGCTCTACATAAAGCCTGGCAGTCACCGCCAGCCTATAGCATGGGAGGACGCTTATTATATTTGTTCATTTGGCTCCTTCCTTAACAAAACAACTATTAAAATTATGCAAATGAGCCTGAAGGAAACACTCATCAGAGTGAGTGG
The DNA here is from genome assembly GCA_019512145.1 of Engystomops pustulosus. NCBI lineage: Eukaryota > Metazoa > Chordata > Amphibia > Anura > Leptodactylidae > Engystomops > Engystomops pustulosus. The sequence continues at coordinate 137,482,157 of CM033647.1, read as the reverse complement.
TTTTCTGAGTATTACGAAAGGTGATTTTAATAGGAAGAGGACACACAATCTTGGTGCCGGATTTTTCATAAGTGTCCCCTGGCTTATCCTTGTTGGATTTTGATGTCATATTCCTTTAAGGACAAACTGAAGCCTGTATCATAACCAGGACTGCCTGTTTATTATAACACATGCCGCATGTTCGAATAGCCTATGGATACTCATCAACCCCCCCCCCCTAATCTTTTCTATCTATATAATTCAATAGTTTAATAGTATTTAAGGTTTTCCGTAATTTCCTCATTTTTTGTAATGTGTGTGTGTGTAGGGTGTAGTATAGTGTGTGTGGTGGTGGGGGGGGGGATTTTTGGGTAATTCCACCAATAGACCTATGTCCTATTAAAAGTCTCTCCAGCACTTTATGAGACTCCAATTCTTTCAGGATGTCTTTTACCTTATTAGTTGCCATTCCATGTCTCACAAAATGGCTGCAATGGAGAGTCAGTGATCCTCACTCGGCCATCTAACGTCATGACCATCTACCTCCTGGATTTTGTAGTTTTCTTGAAAACAAGCTTACAACACATATACAGAAAGCTAGGGTAAAGTGCCCACCTTCAAATATGTCTTCCTATATATTGTATATTGCAGTACCTGGTATTTGGGTCATTGATTTGCAATCAGTTGCCTGTTCGGGAAACTGCACCATAGGAGGAGCACATGTACAGACTTTTTGTGAAAGGGAATATAGTTTCCATGGCACTGTCAGTACGTGATATCCACCGGTAGGACCTGTCTTCTGGTGAGCCAATCACACTGCAAATATTGTACATCAAGTTATCCAGCTCAGGGCGTGTCTACCGGGTAGTAGCCATAGCAGCTGCTTGGGGCCCGCAGTATCAGGGGGCCCCAGCATCCGTCCCATAGATGTGCACCATTATACACCCGTTATGCTGCACAAGAAATCTACACTAAATGCTCAGCATTCCAGAAATCTATGCCATCAATTTGAGAGACAAGGACCCTATTCTATGATGGTGGGAGTCTAAGCAGTTAGAACTCACAACACGACCCCCGTAACACTTGTCCATAGTTGGTTGTGCTTATGATGATTAAAATAGACTATTCTTCTGGCTTTATAGACTATAGTTACTGTCTCATTTATAAGGAGAATTTCCTATTCATGTTTTATAGCATCATAATGAAGTCATTTTGTGTTACCTTCTTTAGATACCTGAGGGCAGATTTACCATAGTAGGGCAACATTGTACACGTGGAATGAGGCCAACTGAGACCTGCTTAAACACTGTATTCATCTATTAGAAAATAGGTAAGGGATCCTATTAGTATCTGGCTTTTTAAAATGCATATTAAATCAATAACTGTGTCCTTTTTCTTCCCATTCCTCGCCATTTTTTATTATGTAAATCAGCTTTCTGAATCCACTGTAAAGCAGAGAGATAAGGGAACCCAATATACATCTAATGGTTTAACACTTAAAAACAGGGAGATAATATCTAGGTATGGAATGAGATAATCTTTAGACTCCTTATCGTATGGGACAGAGCACAGAGGCTTTCAGATACCACTGCTCACTGCAGGAGAAAGAAGTAGATAAAAGCCACGAGAAGCTTATTCACAAGTAATTTTATATTCGAAATAAACAAAAACATGCTTAATGTCATTCCCTTTTTCATGGTTTCTTTTAAATATTATTTTAGAAAATATTGCATATTTTGCTGCTTGAAAATATCTGACAAGGCTCATTGTAAAATCTTTTCTACTGGTAACAGACATACGGTTGTATTTCAATAGATTTTTTTTTTATGTATCTATGACCATATTCTTATGTAATGGTATAATTGGCAAGAATTGAAAAAATATCTGTACTAAGATTTCTGTATAAACTGTTGGCCAGGGTATAACAGGAAGAAGAACCATATAAAGAGAGCAGCAAGAACTAGGGAAACATGAAGGGAAAATTGTCCTGTCCCTGCTGCGGGTGAGATCAGCTTACTTATATTCCCAAGGTATAGATCCGCAGAGAGCCCGGCGGCGCGCTTCCCTGAATCTAAATGACGGGGTACCTGACGTCAGCCACCCTAGGTACGAATAGCTGGTGAGTACAAAAGGAGTTTTCCCGCCAAATGGGATTTTCTTCTCCTGCGATGTATAGCCTCGTGGAATACTATTAGATTACAGAGTTGTATAAACGCGTAAAAAGAATCACAGAAGCAATGTCTCATACACTTGTGGACTTACCGTGATTTTGCCAAGGGAACCTAAATCATCTACCACGGTCAAACTAAACCCTCTACTCAGGAGGTGTAATACAGGTTAGTACTACTATTAACACCAAGCGCAACAATTCACTGTATGAGTAACTTGGCATAGTGAGGTTTGTTCCATGTTAAACACACCCTTTGTTTTAGCCATCGCAGGTAATATTGTTTTTTTTTGGAATTAGCTACTTTATAGCAGTGGAGAGGCACACTGCCTTATTAGCGAAGGCTCCGCTTTTTAAAGAAAAAACATTTATCTAACCTATCTGCATGTTTGCGCCAGTGTACACTATACAGATCTGTATATTTGTTTAATAGATAGATGACCCCTGTGTTGTCCCTGACCACACCAGCTATAGTCTAGTACCTAGGGGTGTGTGTTGCACAATTGGCTCCACAGGCAGCAATATGTCAAGGTCACATCAATGCACTTGAAACCCGAAAGTTCGGGCCATGCGCTCATCTGCTCACTTTGTTTAAGCTACTTCAGCACTCTGCGTTGCCCGCCGTACCGTAGCACGGCGTGTACACAGCGCACGGGGAGAGGAGCTGAGGTCCTCTACATAGTCACATATGGCGCACGGCGCCTAATACGAGGAAAGATATGTACATGTCCTATCTTTTTCGGGGTACAGAGCGATAGGTCTCCTGTTGGGCGCGGTGCCCATTGCCGTCTATGGGGGAGTATATTGGCCGTAATACTTGGCCGTAAAAGTCCCCATGGGATAATAGTCATACAGGAGTGTGAATGTAGCCTAAGGGGAGGAACATCCCATTCCCAGTGACCCCACCTACCTTTTTTGGATTAGATCGCCCATCTTGCCAGAACAGTCTCTAAAATGTGAGTGCTGTTCTGATAAATTTTATAGTTGGCAAGTGCATAAGCCCCTAATGGGTATGAAGCAGGCCACATGAGAGTATGAAGCCTCTATAGCGTATCATTAGATGATTTTTTAAGCTCTAGGCAAGATACAGTATGAAGTTGTTATTTTTCATTATTTACTTTTTTTATTGCTTTCTTTCACTATAAAAATTTGCTATTGTGGAAATGTTTATATCAAACAATTTTATAGTTCACCTGCCAAAAATAAAAGGTAGGTTATTTCTCCAATACAATATACAGGAAGAAAGAATCTTTACTGGTGACGTGTACTTCTCTTTCTCCCTTTCCGATAAAGTCGCCATTATAAACGTTCAGCTTTCTACGTCTATGTTGAGAACCATTTGGGCTTAGTGTGAAGGTCCAGGTGACAGCCAGTCTTTCAGCTCTCATCTCGGTGAATTCCACATTTCAGAACAAACCTCAGGTAACCTCATACTATGCAAGGCTCAGACATCTGGATGAATATATAAGAATATATGATATACAGCAAATGGATGAAGCAGCACTCCAAGGAAAGTGAAGTGAAAACTTTTATTCCACCATAGATGTCATCTAACATCTATGGTGGAATAAAAAGTTTTCACTTTACTTTCCTGTGAGTGCTGTCTTCATCCATTTGCTGTATACCAATACTGGAGGGTTTGTCGGACCCCGACGAAGAACCTGCACCTTACGATTTTTTTCACGGTGCCGCTCCACACTTTGCTTTCTAAGAAATATGATGATTATATAAGAGATATATTATAGGTCTTGTATATAGGTCTTTGCTGAAAACTTGATGGGATGCAGCTGATGATCTGATGACCCTTAGCGGGGTGGTGGAAGACCTATGGTCCGCCTTACTGCAATTCTATAAAGTTAAAAGCCGCTGCAGTGATGGTGCCAGACTACTATGATGTACCACCTGCTCTACAAACATCATTAAGGTAAAAATTAGGACCCCAACACAACGAAATGGATTATTCTTCAGATTTCTGTGGCTGTATGAATCTGTATATTGTGTTGGTTTTTTTATACAAATCTGTACATATATCCACTGTATCCGTACCGATCCGTATAAATAGCAGTGGGTGACAAATGATGGATGGCTTACAATTGGCTGAAAAATGCACCTCCCCTGGTCCTGGTCCTCCCTGGATCCTGCATGTATATCAGCATATTTGGTTCACAACCGTTATCAGCATATTTTAAACATTCCAATAGACTTCTATGGGCATACGGAACGGAACTACAGGAGAAAATAGGACATGCTCTATAATTTTTATGTCTTGCTTGTGTACGGGGATAATAAGCCATGTAAATGATGTTTTTATGCCCATGAAATGGAATGTGGCTGTATGTACCTGTATTAAAATGGTTAGGATATGGGTAGCATCGGCCTTTTCATCACTGTGAAGATGCCTTAATTTGGTTATTTTGATCAGTGAACTAACGTGATGATGACACACCTAGAGTCAGTGATTGGCTTCATGAATTAGTAAATAGACAATACCAGCACCACAACAGAGTGCTGCTTTTCCAATTTAGCAAGTAAAACCTTTTTCATTTAACAGTTTCTCTGGATTTACCGTATTGTTTTTAGTGTTTTTTTAGAGGAATATGCAAAACACTGGTGTTCTCGCCTCGTCGATCCCAAAATGTCTTTGCTCCTTGCCATGATGAACTGGATCCCAACCGTATCATAGGGTAAAAATCTTGATAAAAGCCATGTTGGAGGAAGACAAGATAATCCTGATCCTATATTGCCAATTATTGTATTGAGTTTTTTGTGTGTGTAAGGATCTCAAAGATGCAGATATTTGTGTATTAGCAACTGTCTCACTAATGAATAATCTTCCTTCAAAGTGTAGCTGTATTAAGATTATTAAGAGGCCACCCTTCCTCCTCCCTAGGAAACAGACCTAATAGCCTCGATAAGGTTGTCTTCTGCTGGCTTCTGCTTGAATCTATGCCCCACAGTAGATCCTCGTGGGACACCTGTGGAAAACTCCAATGAGGACATTTTTTCACCACTAGACCCTAAACCATCTATCTGTCTGCCCACAATTGGGGCACATTTACTTACCCGTCCCTGTGCGTTCCCGAGTTGCGTTGTCCGACAAGAATGCACTGTGCCGCGATTCACACTCGTGCGTCCGTAATCTGCATGTGTCACTGGAGTTCCCATGTTCTTCCCGCAGTCTTGCGATACAATTTAAATGTTAATCCGGCGCTTAGTCCGAATCATCGGATCGATCCGACAATGGCCCCCCTCTTTGTTGTGTGCTTGAAAGCCGGCGCGATGTGCCAAATCTCTCCTCAAATTCAGCGCAAATCGGTAATCGTCTGAGTATCTGACGATAGTGCGGTCTGTGACCTAGTAAATGAGCCCCATATTTGATGGTAAGATTATCTCTGTGTCTTTCTATCAAAACTATGATTCACAGTTCCATTCTCATCCGTTGTTTCTCTAGTTGTTATGCTATATGGTGATAGGAGTGCGTCTAATCATCGTCAATACCTATGATGGGGGTTAGTGTGAAGATCCTATGTGGGATGGTCCATATGCTTTCATCCAGGAAGTCATGAATTTGATGTAACCCTATAAAACAGCAGAAAGGTATATGACCCCATGGGGTCACCCAAATGAAGAGAAGGATCTTATGAAATTTTTAGATAGAAACAAAAAAACTAAATAAAATTATTTTGAGTATATAAAAATAGTGTCCTTTCAAGCCTTGAACATGCTTTCTTCTCTTCAACACGCGGTGCCCAATTATAATGCTTAGAAGATAATATCGTATTAAGACAATTCAATCATTCATAGAGCGCTCATGCTTTGACTGTTGTATTAGGACATGTGCAAGTCATTGTTTCAAAGTTAGCACATCCCATGCATTTATTTGGGCTCACTGATATCCACCACGTTGAGCCAATTGCCACACAAAACTCAGAGCAGGTCCTATTCATATCCATGACGATAAAACAATGTACCACAGGCTTATTATTTGTGCCCTGAGAGCATTACATGGTTGTAAACAACATAGTTATGTGTAACATGTTAAAATAATTTGAAAAAAGTGAATTCTTTTCTTTTCCGATTCTTTCGAACTGTGTATATAATGTATGTAACTTTACAACAGCGGGATATATATCACATACATGGAGGCTGTCATATACATATATATCACATACGTGGAGGCTGTCATATACATATGTATCACATACATGGAGGCTGTCATACACATATATACCACATACATGGGAGGCTGTCATACACATATATACCACATACATGGAGGCTGTCATACACCTATATACCACATACATGGATGCTGTCATATACATATATACCACATACATGGAGGCTGTCATACACATATTACCACATACATGGAGGCTGTCATATATATATCACATACATGGAGGCTGTCATACACATATATACCACATACATGGAGGCTATCATATACATATATACCACATACATGGAGGCTGTCATACACATATTACCACATACATGGAGACTGTCATACACATATATAAACCACATACGTGGAGGCTGTCATACACGTATATACCACATACATGGAGGCTGTCATACACGTATATACCACATACATGGAGGCTGTCATATACATATATACCACATACATGGAGGCTGTCATACACATATATACCACATACTCAAGTACCTGCATACACATATATACCACATACATGGAGGCTGTCATATACATATATACCACATACATGGAGGCTGTCATACACATATATACCACATACATGGAGGCTGTCATATATATATCACATACATGGAGGCTGTCATACACATATATACCACATACATGGAGGCTATCATATACATATATACCACATACATGGAGGCTGTCATACACATATTACCACATACATGGAGACTGTCATACACATATATAAACCACATACGTGGAGGCTGTCATACACGTATATACCACATACATGGAGGCTGTCATACACGTATATACCACATACATGGAGGCTATCATATACATATATACCACATACATGGAGGCTGTCATACACATATATACCACATATATATACCACTACACTGGCTGCTCATACATATTAGATACACAGACATGGAGACTGTCTATACACATATATAACCACCCCATAATGGACGCTGTCATACACCAATATAACCCACATACATGGAGCTGTCATCACATTATTACCACATAAAGGACGGCTGTCATAACATATATATACCACATACATGGAGACGTCATATATATATCATAACCAGCATGGATGATGTACTACACATATATACCACATACATGGAGGCTGTCATACACATATATACCACATACATGGAGACTGTCATACACATATATACCACATACATGGACGCTGTCATACACAAATATACCACATACATGGAGGCTGTCATACACATAAATACCACATACATGGAGGCTGTCATACACATATATAAACCACATACATGGACGCTGTCATACACATATATACCACATACATGGAGACTGTCATACATATATATACCACATGCATGGAGGATGTCATACACATATATACCACATACATGGAGGCTGTCATATACATATATACCATACATGGAGGCTGTCATACACATATATACCACATACATGGATGCTGTCATACACATATATACCACATACATGGATGCTAGCATACACATATATACCACATACATGGAGGCTGTCATACACATATATACAACAGACAGGCGGCGTGCATCACTACCTATATCCACATACATGGAGGCTGTCCATACAATCTATCCAATACATGGATGCGGTGCTCACACATATATACCACCTACATGGCGTGTCATACCACTATAACCACATACATGGTGCGTGCATACACATATATACCACATACATGGAGGCTTGTCACAGACATAGATACACATAACATGGAGGCGTCATCATATACATACATACCACATTACTCACACTTACATACATATACCAACAGATTATAAATGAACAACATGATTCCATACTTTTGTATGTAACATACATACGCCATACTAACTAATTTTGTATGGAGTTACAAAAAAATTTCAGACAAAGAAAGCTGTCAAGTCTTCACTGACCATGATGAGCTCCTGCTGGGCTGTGCCTGTGTAGCTTGTGGCTGCTCCTCTCCATGTCCGATCTGTGACCGGAGGAGCAGTGCAAGGAGGCAGCTCAGTGTCTACAGGGTCCCGATGCCAGCCTGCTCCCAGGGACACACACCATGAAACAGTACAACATGAAAGACCCTGCAGGGGCAGGAGCCTCTCACAGCAGCGGAAGCCTCCCTACAGCACGTGACAGGATGTGACCCGGGAAAAACACCTGCAGCCCATGGGGAGACTTCCCAGTAAAGTTTATTGCCAGTCCGCCCCTGCAACTCACACAGAGTTCAAAGCACCTCAGTGGGCCCTGAAAGTCCTGGGGGCCCAGAGCAACTGCAACCCCTGCCCCCCCTCCCGCTAGCTGCACCTCTGCCTGTTACAGTTTTTAACTATTCTTTATTTTTTTTTTGCAGGAACTGTTCTGGATGATGTAAATAACAATAAGATGTGTGTGAAAAAAAAACTTTGCCCTTGTGCTCACAATGGTAAAATTTACAAGTCTGGAGAATCGTACTCGGCTGCTTGTCAGAAGTGGTATTAACTAATTTCTTAGCCTCTCATTTTTAATTTATTTTCATACTAAAGTAAGCAGCTCCTAGTGCTACCCCATTATCATCAGTGATAAACTGCCAGCTTTATCGAAACCTTCCGAAAAAGCTAGCGAACACTGCACTGCCATACCCTCAGAACGTATTCATGAGGGGGCAGTGCGAGGTGGTGGTGGCTGCTACATAAGGCCTGGCAGTCACCGCCAGCCTATAGCATGGGAGGGGCGCTTATTATATTTGTTCATTGTGGACTCCTTCCTTAACAAAACAACTATTAAAATTATGCAAATGAGCCTGAAGGGAAACACTCATCAGAGTGAGTGTTTCTGAGTAATTACGAAAGGTGATTTTAATAGGAAGAGACACACAATCTTGGTGCCTGGATTTTTTCAGTAAGTGTCCCTGGCTTATCCTTGTTGGATTTTGATGTCAGATTTCCTTTAAGGACAAACGTGAAGGTCCTTGTATCTATCCCAGGGACTGCCTGTATTATTATAACACATGCCTAATGTTCTGAATAGCCTATGGATAAGCTATCAACCCCTCCCCCCCTATCTTTCTATCTCTATATAAATCAATAGTTTTAAATGTATTTAAAGGGGTTACCTTTTTAATTTCCTCATTTTTGTAATGTGTGTGTGTGAGTGTGTATATGTGTGTGTGTGTGTGGGGGGATTTTTGGTAATTCACCAATATACCTATGTCTATTAAAAGTTCTCCAGCACTTTATTGACTCCAATTCTTTCAGGAATGTCTTTTACCTTATTAGTTGCCATTCATGTCCACAAAATGGCTGCAGATGGAGAGTCATGTGATCCTCACTGTCCATGACCAATCTACCTTCCTGGATCTTATGATAGTTTTCTTGAAAACAAGCTTACACACACATTACAGAAAGCATGAGGTAAAGTGCCCACCTTTCTAAATATGTCTTCCTATATATTGTATATTGCAGTACCTGTATTTTGGGTCATTGGATTTGCAATCAAGTTGCCTGTTCGGGAAACTGCACCATAAAAGGAGGAGCACATGTACAGACATTTGATGAAAGGGAATATAGTTTCCATGGCAACTGTCAGTACGTGATATCCACGGTAGGACCTGTCTTCTTGGTGAGCCAATCACACTGCAAATATTGTACATCAATGTTATCCAGCTCAGGGGCGTGGCTACAGGGGTAGTAGCCATAGCAGCTGCTTTGGGGCCCGCAGTATCAGGGGGCCCCAGCATCCGTCCCAATAGGATGTGCACCATTATACACACGTTATGCTGCACGAAGAAAATCTACACTAAATGCTCAGCAATTCCAGAAATCTACTGCTCCATCAATTTGAGAGACAAGGACCCCTATTCTTATGATGGGTGGGAGTCTAAGCAGTCAGAACTCCACAGACACCGGTAACATTGTCCATAGTTGGTTGTGCTTATGATGATTAAAATAGACTACTTCTTCTGGCTTTACTAGCTATATGTTACTGTATTCATTTATAAGGAGAATTTTCTAGTTCATGTTTTATTAGCATCATAATGAATTATTTTGTGTTACCTTCTTTAGGATACTGAGGGCAGATTTACCATAGTAGGCAACATTGTACACTGTGGAATGAGGCCAACTGAGACCTGCTTAAACACTGTATTCATCTATTTAGAAAATATGGTAAGGGATCCTATTAGTATATGGCTTTTAAATGCTATAAATCAATAACTGTGTCCTTTTTTCTCTGCCATTCCTCCATTTTTTATTATGTAAATCAGCTTTCGTCCAGAATCCACTGAAAGCAGAGAGATAAGGGAACCCAATATACCATCTAATGGTTTAACACTTTAAAAACAGGGAGATAATATCTAGGTATGGAATTAGATAATCTTTAGACTCCTTATCTTATGTGGACAGAGCACAGAAGGCTTTCAGATACACTGCTCACTGCAGGAGAAAGAAGTAGATTAAAGCCACAGAGAAGCTTATTCACAGAATGTAATTTTTATTTCTGAAATAAACAAAAACATTCTTAAATGTCATTCCCTTTTTCATGGTTTCTTTTAAATTAATATTTAGAAATATTGCATATTTTGCTGCTTTGAAAAATATCTGACAAGGCTCATTTGTAAAATCTTTTCTACTGGTAACAGACATACGGTTGTATTTCAATAGATTTTTTTTTATGTATCTATGACCATATTCTTATGTAATGGTATCATTGGCAAAGAATTGAAAAATATATCTGTACTAAGATTATCTGTATAAGGCTGTTGCCACGGTATGCAAGGAAGAAGGAAACCATATAAAGAGAGCAGCAAGAACTAGGGAAACAGGGAAGGGAAAATTGTCCCTGCCCCTGCCTGCGGGTGAGGATCAGCTTACTTAGTATTCCACGAGGTATAGATCCGCAGAGAAGCCCCGCCTGGCGGCTTCCCTGAATCTAACTGACGGAGGTACCGGTGACGTCACCCTAGGTACGAATAGTCTGGTGAGACAAAAAGGAGTTTCCACCAAATGGGATTTTCTTCTCTGCTGATCTATACCGCGTGGAATACTATTAGGATTACAGCGTTGTATAAACGCGGTAAAAAGAATCACAGGAAGCATTGTCTCATACACTTGTGGACTTACGGGATTTTGCCAAGGGAACCTAAATCATCTACCAACGGCAAAACTAAACCCTTCACTAAAGGAAGGTGTCATATACAGGTTAGTATACTATTAACACCAGCGCACAAAGTCACTGTATGAGTAACATTGGCATAGTGAGGTTTGTTCCTATAGTTAAGACACAACCCCTTTGTTTTAGCCAGCATAGGTAATATTGTTTTTATTTGGAATTAGCTATTTATAGCAGTGGAGAGGCACACTGCCTTTATTAGCGAAGGCTCCGCTTTTTAAAGAAAAAACATTTCATCTAACCTATCTGCAGTTTTGCGCCAGTGTACACTATACAGATCTGTATATGTTGTTTAATAGAGAGATGAGCCCCCTGTGTGTGTCCCTGACCAATCACAGCTATAGCTAGTAACTAGGGGTGTGTGTTTGCACAATTGGCTCCACAGGCAGCAATATGTCAAGGTCACATGCAATGCACTTGAACCCGAAAGTTCGGGCCTGCTCATCTCTACTGTTTAAGGCTACGTTCACACTGCGTTGCCCGCCGTACCGTAGCACGGCGGGTAACAGCAGCGCACGGGGAGAGGAGCTGAGGTCCTCTCCATAGTAACATATGGCGCACGGCGCCATAATACGGAGAAAGATATGACATGTCCTATCTTTTTCCGGGGTACAGAGCGATAAGGTGCTCCTGTTGGGCGCTGTGTGCCCATTGCCGTCTATGGGGGACGTATATTGGCCGTATATACGTTGGCCGTATATAAGTCCCCCATACAGGAGTGTGAATGTAGCCTAAGGGTGAGGAACATTCCCATTCCCAGTGACCCCACCTACCTTTTTTGGATTATGATACGCCCATCTTTGCCAGAACAGTCTCTAAAATTGAGTGCTGTTCTGATAAATGTTATATAGTTGGCAAGTATGCCATAAGCCCCCCGAATGGGTATGAAGCAGGCCACATGAGTGTATGAAGCCTCTATAGCGTACTAATTAGATGTTGTTAAGCTCTAGGCAAGATACAGTATGAAGTTGTATTTTGTCATTATTTACTTTTTTATTGCTTTCTTTACAGACTATAAAAATTTGCTATTGTGGAAATGTTTATATCAACAATTTTATAGTTCACCTGCCAAAAATAAAAGGTAGGTATTTCTCCAATACAATATACAGGAAGAAAAGAATCTTTACTGGTGACGTTGTACTTTCTCTTTCTCCCTTTCCAGATAAAGTCGCCATTTATAAACGTTCAGCTTTCTACGTCTATGTTGAGACACCATTTGGGCTTAGTGTGAAGGTCCAGGTGAAGCCAGTCTTTCAGCTCTTCATCTCGGTGAATTCCACATTTCAGAACAAAACCTCAGGTAACCTCATACTATGCAAGGCATCAAGACATCTGGATGAATATATAAGAAATATATGATATACAGCAAATGGATGAAGCAGCACTCCAAGGAAAGTGAAGTGAAAACTTTTTATTCCACCATAGATGCATCTATAACATCTATGGTGGAATAAAAAGTTTTCACTTCACTTTCCTTGGAGTGCTGCTTCATCGATTTGCTGTATACCAATACTGGAGGGGTTTGTCGGACCCCGACGAAGACCTGCACCTTACGATTTTTTTCACGGTGCCGCTCCACCACTTTGCTTTTCTAAGAAATATATGATATATATAAGAGATGATATATATAGGTCTTTGTATATAGGTCTTTGCGGAAACTTTGATGGGATGCAGGCTGATGATCTGATGACCCTTAGCGGGGTGGTGGAAGACGCAGTGTCAGCCTTCTGCAATTCCTATAAAGTTAAAGCCAGCTGCAGTGATGTGCCAGACTACTATGATGACCCATGCTCTACAAACATCATTAAAGGTAAAATTAGACCCCATACACAAGAATGGATGATTTCTTCAGAATTTCTGTGCTGTATGAATCTGTATATATGTGTTGGTTTTTTTATCAATATCTGTACATATTCCACTGTATCCGTACCGTATCCGTATAAAATACAGTGGGCTGACAAATGATGGATGGCTTACAATTGGCTGACAAAATGCACCTCCCACTGGTCCTGGTCTCCCTGGATCCTGCATGTATATACAGCAATATTTGGTTCACAACCGTATTCAGCACATATTTTAAACATTCCAATAGACTTCTATGGGGCATACGGAACGGAACTACAGGAGAAAATAGGACATGCTCTATAATTTTTTATGTCTTGCTTATGGTACGGTGGATAATATAGCCATGTAAATGGATGGTTTTATTGCCCATTGAAATGAATGTGGCTGTATGTTACCTGTATTAAAATGGTAGGATATGGGTAGCATACGGCCTTTTTCATCACTGTGAAAGATGCCTTAATTTGGTTATTTGATCATGTTGAACTAACTGATGATGACACACCTAGAGTCAGTGATTGGCTTCATGAATTAGTAGAATAAGACAATACCAGGCACCACAACAGAGTGCTGCTTTTCCAATTTAGCAAGTAAAACCTTTTTCATTTAACAGTTTCTCTGGATTTACCGTATTTGTTTTTATGTTGTTTTTTTAGAGGAATATGCAAAACACTGGTGTTCTCGCCTAGTCGATCCCAAAGATGTCTTTGCTCCTTGCCATGATGAACTGGATCCCAAACCGTATCATAGGGTAAAAATCTTGATAAAGCCATGTTGGAGGAAGACAAGATAATCCTGATCCTAATAATAGCATTATTGTATTGAGTTTTTTGTGTGTGTAAGGATCTCAAAGATGCAGATATCTTTTGTGTATTAGCAACTGTCTCACTAATGAATAACTTCCCTTCAAAGTGAGCTGTATTAAGATTATTATAGAGGCCCACCCTTCCTCCTCCCTTAGGAAACAGACTCTAATAGCCTCCGAATAAGGTTGTCTTCTGCTGCCTTCTGCTGAATCTATGCCCCACCAGTAGATCCTCTGGGACACCTGTGGAAACTACCAATGAGGACATTTTTTTCACCCCTAGACCCTAAACCATTCTATCTGTCTGCCCACACATTGGGGCACATTTACTTACCCGTCCCTGTGCGTTCCCCGAGGTGCGTTGTCCGACAAGAATGCACTGTGCCGCGATTCACATCGTGCGTCCGTAATCCTGCATGTGTCCACTGGAGTTCACCATGTTCTTCCCGCATGTCTTGCGATACAATTTAAATGTTAAATCCGGCGCTTAGTCCGAATCAGTCGGATCGATCCGACAATTGGCCCCCCTCTTGATTTGTGTTGCTTGAAAGCCGGCGCTGATGTGCCAAAATCTCCTGCCAAATGCAGCGCAAATCGGTAATCGTCTGAGTATCTGACGATAGTGCGGTCTGTGGACCCTTAGTAAATGAGCCCCATTATTTTGATGGTAAGATTATCTCTGTGCTCTTCTATCAAACCTATGATTCACAGTTCCATTCTGCATCCATGTTTGTTTTCTCTAGCGTTGTTATGCTATATGTGTGATAGGAGTGCGTCTAATCATCGTCAATACCTATGATGGGGGTTAGTGTGAAGATCCTATGTGGGATGGTCCATATGCTTTCATCCAGGAAGTCATGAATTTGAGATGGTAACCCCTATAAAACAGCAGAAAGGTATATGACTCCCATGGGGTCACCCAAATGAAGAGAAGGATCTTATGAATTTTTAGATAGAAACAAAAAAACTAAATAAAATTATTTCTGAGTAATATAAAAATAGTGTCCTTTCAAGCCTTGAACATGCTTTCTTCTCTTCAACACCGGGTGCCCAATTTTATAATGCTTAGAAGATATATATCGTATTAAGACAATTCATACATTCATAGAGCGCTCATGCTTTTGACTGCTGTATTAGGACATGTGCAAGCCATTGTTTCAAAAGTTAGCACATCCCATGTATTTATTTGGGCTCACATGATATCCACCACGTGTGAGCCAATTGCCCACAAAACTCAGAGCAGGTCCTATTCATATCCATGACGATAAAACAATGTACCACAGGCTTATTATTTGTGCCCTGAGAGCATTACATGGTTGTAAACAACATAGTTATGTGTAAACATGTTAACAATAATTTGAAAAAGTGAATTCTTTTCTTTTTCCGATTTCTTTCAGAACTGTGTATATGATGTATGTAACTTAGAAAACAGCGAGGAAACCATGTGCGCCTGGCTTGGAGTATATGCAAATGAGTGTAGAAGTCGAAATGTTATACTGGAAAAGTGGAGAGACAATAATTGTGGTAGGGATGTTTCTAAAGACAAAAATATAAACTTAAGATTAAATGTATGCTCTGGTGCCTGGGACCTGCCAGTAAAATTGATCCTGGGGTCCATCCTAGTGCTACATAGAAATATTACCTTTATCGTGGACGTTGTGGATTTGAGAATTTATAGTCATTGGCAGAGGAGGCAGTAAAATAAAAAATAAATAATAATCTTTTTCATTTCTTTTCTTCTAGTGCATGGTTCTTGGTTTACAAGCATTATATTATATTGGGCATTATATAAGGGAATTTACGTTAGGAATGTTTTAAAGAGAACCTGTAAGATCGATTTGGGACCCTAAACTACCTATGGTTTAGGGTCCCAAATCGACTTGTATATTACATTTGTGTGGTCTGAATGAAAAAAAACCAATCATTTGTACTTACCTTGATGTGAGTCTGAAGATGCCCATTGGACTTGCATCAGCAGGTCTCCTGCTGACGCCTTCTCCTCTGGTGTTGCGAGAAGTGAATTCGGGCCACTCTCCAGGATTCGCTGCACATTACACAACACCCCTAAAGATTCCATAGTCATTTATATTATAATGTCTCCATGTCTCCTGGATAATAGATATGTCCCACACTGTGCTCCTAAATCATTATATGTGCCTCTATACACAGGCAGTACCCGGGTTACGTACAAGATAGGGTCCGTAGGTTTGTTCTTAAGTTGAATTTGTATTTAAGTCGAAACTGTATATTTTATAATTGTAGTTCCAGACAGTTTTTTTTTGCCCCAGTGACAATTGGAGTTTCAAAAATTTTTGCTGTAATGGAACCAAGGATTATCAATAAAACTTCATTACAGACACTTTTAAGCTGATTATTGAAGTCTGGGACTATAGTAAAGCATTCAGAGAGCTTCACCAAAGGTCACTGTGGGCAGAGGGGTCCGTCTGTAACTATGGGTCGTCTGTAAGTCGGGTGTCCTTAAGTAGGGGACCGCCTGTATATATAAACGGACCTCTGGATATTGGTAATTTATTGTACTTTAGTCCTAGGCTACAATGATCAGATGTAACAGTTATCAGAGGTGTCTGTAATGAAGCTTTACTGTTAATATTGATTCTTATGACAAACCAACATTTTTAAAATCCAATTGTCACAGAGACCAAAAAAGTTCTGTCTGGGATTACAATGATAAAATATACAGTTCTCCTATATACTCTAACGATAACCTTGAATAAATATTACTCTACCACTAATAAATTGTTAAACCCCAATTGATTCAATAATGTAGGGTTTCCCCTTCGATGTTTTTTCTTTACAATGTCCACTTTAATTTTTTTTATACATTCCCCCTACTAATAAATTTAGTTTTATATTATGTTCTCCTTATTACGTATTATTTCTTATACAGTCACCTCCCAAATAATTCTTATAATTTGGTCCACAATTTATACATTTTTATATAAGGACCCCAGGTTATTTATTTTCATATATGTTTTGTTTTTATATAGCGTCCCCAATTGTTTGATTTCCATTTAGCATCCCCTTCTCTCTTTACCCGGGAACTGTTAAACCCTTGCATCCTCCCCTATTACCCATAAGCTAATAAAAATACTCACCTCTTACTGTTACAGAAGGGGACCTCGTATGGGGAAGGAGGCCCCTTCTATAGCATCAGAAGTCGAGGCCTACCAGTGGACCCACCTGCCTATAAGTGGGCCAGTCTGAGCCTGCATATGCTTCAATGACTCTCCAGACCTCTGATATGCATCAATTCATACTTTCCAACAAAGTAAATACTTTCCTACGACAGCTGAGGATAAATTCAGATTGTTGGGAACCATATAACAATAAGTTTTGTACAAAGTGGACAATTCCTTTAAGTAATGGAGCTATTACTATAGTATCACACATCATAATAATAAATAACTGTTAATGTAACAATTAACCAAACTCTACAGGAAAGATGGGTATAGATTGCTATTAACTGTACCATACAGAAAGTACATTTTGTACTTGGGAAGGTTAGGAATACACTTTGTCCAATAGTTTCATATTACTTTCCTTTCTGTTTTTGTAGCTCTTGACTGCCCTGAGACCATGGTGTTTACATCTAATCCAAGGCAATGCAATTTCACCTGCAACTCCTTAGCAGAACTAGACGTTCTCTGCCACTTCAGAGCGGATCCAAGCGAAGGCTGCAGTTGTCCTGAAGGGACTTATCTGACATTCAATGATAAGTGTGTGCCCCCAGAGGATTGTCCTTGCAACTACAAGGGGCGCACAGTACCAGCTCATCAAACATTTGAAATAGATGAAATTATGTGGTAAGGGATTAGATGAGCTAGATCATTGATATTTATATTAATGAATGCAATTATCGGTCATTGTACTGTAAAGCCCCTTTAAGACAGGTATATTGAAGGTGCACTTTGGGATACGGCCACTATGAAATCCAAATGCATCGGTATTATTACATTGTGAGAGAAGTCTCAGCACCTAACTATTTTATACTTCTGCGTGCCCTGGGTAAACAAGGACTTGTTGTCTGCATAGGAAATTGTAGATCCGAACATTAGTTCATTTTTTTATACTCCAAGCCATGTTCTGCAAAATGGGAACAAAATTCCAAATGATGTAAACTTTTCGCAAAAACGTATCTGCGCAAGTTTTTTGTTGGCTCTATTTTTATGGCTTTCACTGTGTATTCCAAATGACACCTCCCCTTTATTCGTTGGGTCGGGATGTTTACAGGAATATTTATAGGATGTATTACGGTTTAATAAATTCAAAAAACTTTCCACCTTTTGTTTTATTTAATTTTATTTATGTGAATGATCCCTTTGTCTGTTAATAAGCTCTATCGGAAACCCCATATTAAGAGGGTCTAAACGTATGTGATTGTGGTGATTTGTCAGATGGAATTGATATTGAATCAATACTGCATTCTTTATCACGAGAGGAAGCATGGGGTGACTTCATATCCTGTACGACACCCCATTATCTGTAAATGTTAGCTTGAAGTAGGACAAGATTTCATTATTTCTCTTTCATTGCAGTAAATGTATACGTGGAATTCTGGAGTGTCCAAAGGTGACAGAGATCAGCCATGGTATGTTACGTGTGGGGTGTATGTGGTCCACTAAAATCGACCCTAGATGTTCCCAATAAGGTTTTAAATATTTATGACCTTCCCTTCAATGCACTTACTTGAACAGGTGATGCAGACTCATTGTCCTTCTCTATAACCCTAATTTATAAGGATTCTGCTTCTTTACCACTAAAAAGGGTCAGCTCAAGGTTTCAGTAGGCATTAAAAAATCTGAAACTAAAAGTTCCCTAAAATATTAACTAGTTTATTATCCCAAACTGCCCCCTCATTGTTTATTACAGCTCATTATAGGTTATATTATATACAGCCCCCTTTGTGATTATATTACCTTATATACTCGAGTATAAGCCTAGTTTTTCAACACAAAATTTGTGCTCAAAAACCCTAATTCGGCTTATACTTGAGTCAACTAAAAAAATAAAGTCAAAACTCACCTTTCTGACATCAACTGTAGGTCCTCTTCTGTCTGAGACAATCTGAGACAGAAGAGGACCTATGGAGGACGTCGGAAAGATGAGTACAGTGTTATTTTTTTTCCTACTACAGGGGCTGGGCAGGCTGTATGCTACAGGGCCTGGCAGACTATATACTGGGACGCTGTAACCAATGCATTTCCCACCCTCGGCTTATACTCGAGTCAAAAGTTTTCCACAGTTTTTTGTGTTGAAATTAGGGGTTTCGGCTTATACTCGGGTCGGCCTATACTCAAGTATATACGGTATATACAGTTCCATCATGGGTGTATAATTTACAGACCTCTTCATGGGTTATGGATTAATTTTATGCACCCCCCTAACCCCTATAGATTCATTATATACTTCAGATGCCCATATCTTAGGTTCTATAGTATCTAGGACCATACTTTCAGAATTACAAAAATTTCATCTTTAATATTGCATCAGGCAAAGCTACAGAACTATAGCTATGAATCATTAAAACTCCGGAATTGGATTTTTATCTGCAGCTCACATTTTCAACTAAGTCTACAACTAGTCACTAGTCATATCTCCAGTTCTGCAGTTGACCGGATCACAAGCCTGATTCTTATCTTTGATGTGATACCAAAAGGTACTCTAGAGCCCAAGATACATGTCTATACCGGCATACCTTCAGCCTCTAAAAATGGCTCATCTCAGGCAAAAAGTTATTCTTCTGAGCTCATTTTCATTTGACTTTGGAGTTGATTTTTTATATGTAGTTTAGTGGTATACAAACTGTCAATATTTTATTTTATACAGTACAGGGTTAAATATTTGATTCTGATTCTGGTTCTATATTTATCCTATAGAAAAAATGGAGTATGGTCTATTACAACACAAGTGTCACCAGCGAACTATAAGAGACAACGGGTCTCATTTACTAAGGGTCCGTCTGACGCATTTTTGTCGGATTTCCCAACGATTTCCTTTTTGCACCAAATTGCTCCGGGACTTTAGTGCACGTAATAGGAATTTGGCGCCGGCTTGCACGCGACACAAATTTTTGCCGTCAAACAACCCGACGGATTCGGACAACATGCGGGATTTAACATTTAGAAATATGTCGCAAGACACGAACTTACAAGCACCGGGAAAAAGCAGGTGAACTCCTGCGGACCTCGGCGCAGAAGCGACGGATGCAGGAACTCAGGCGCAGGAGCTTAGTGAATCGCGGCAGACCCGAATACTCGTTGGACAACGCACCGCAGGATCGCGACAGGACCGGGTAAGTAAATCTGCCCCAATATATTCCAGAGCACAATACCCTGCACTGTGCATTTAAAGAGATGCATTTTAACCCCCCCCCCCATCCTGGAAAGTTCTAGTATTAAAAGTCTTTATGTAATTTTAGGCACATAGGGAATAAATACTGTGGATATAGTAATGTGCTTCCTTACATCACTGCAATATTTTCCCCCAGATGCAATGATTCTATGAACTATGTACTTTTTTATAAGTACTTCTATATATAATATATAATATAACTAAACACTCAGGATTTAATACATGAAACTGAAAAAGCCATTGATCCATATTGTTCATGTAGACATTACTTTTGCATTTGTAGATACATTTCTAGAGTTTTGATCACTTGTTTTGTTACTTTTAGCCTGCAAACCTCCTATGTACTATTATAACTGCAGCGCGCCTGGTCCAGATACAATGGGTTCTCAGTGTCAGAAAAGCTGCAAAACCCAAGACATGAAATGTGTAAGAAAAAAATCTCAATATATTTATATTATTATAACTTGCAAAATATATAATGATTCTCCCCTATCCTAATACTATCAGCAATAGTGTTTCCTTTAAGATAAAAGTAGCTACAGCAAATAAAGGTGCAGTCCTGAAGAATATTATTATATATATTTTTTAGGCAGCAGGGACTGATGTAAAATGCCTGAGGAAAAACCTATACTTGCCTTTCTCTTTACCTGTGATCCAGAGCAGCACCTCCTGTGATAACAATACAGTAGCTGTTATGATGGCCTCCAGGGGCGTAACTACATAGGTAGCAGCCGTTTTGGGTCTCCTAGTTCTGCCTCTCCTAGTTACACCCTTGATGACCTCAAAAGGACAGGTCTGGTTCTGTCTCAGCGGGCAACTGATATTGTGTACACCAGGACTGATAGAGACAGGTTGGAATTATATCTGTGCAATGCTGTATTTTTGTTAATAACAGTTAATTAGGGAATGTGTTGTGGGCGCACACGTGCGGCACCATACCGCTCCGTACCCTGTAGAAAGGAAGGACATGTCCTATCTGTTGATGGAATACAGTGCAGTGCGCCATATATTCCTGTGAAGAGGGGCGGGGCTGAGAGGCGCTCCTCTACCCGGCACTGCCATGTGCCCGCTGTGCTACGGTACGGCAGGCAATGGCAGTGTGAATGTAGCCTAAGGCTGATCTGTGTACAGGACTCTCTCTCTACACTCCTGTGTGTTTATTTACACAGCTCTGAGCAGGGAGTGTTAAACCTTACTTCTCTCTCCCTGGCCTCAGACTGAGAATTAATTTTTAAACATAAAGCTGAAAGTAACCATTTCCCTGGCAGGAAACTATATGGAGATACCTAATGTGCATATGCAGATCAAAGATTCTAAAATATCATAACTTGCTGTTTCATGTTAGTGTTAGGAACCATAGCAAAGGCTATTTCTTAAAACCTCACATGCTGGGCCACTTTTAGTAGGAAATTCTTCCATTAGTTAAAATTTAAACAATTTGTTTCAATTAACTATTTATAACCAGGCTTAGGCTTTTTAGTATTACATAATACATTTACAAAATTAAAAATAATCCTAACCCAGTTTCTATTTTTCTTCTCTTTGGTGACATTTTATGATGCAGTACAGCGATGAATGTGTGCCAGGATGTGTCTGCCCAAAAGGTCTTGTATCTGATGACAATGGTGGCTGCATCCCCCCCAGCGAGTGCCCATGTGTATATGGAGGGAAGTTTCATGTTACTGGAAGTGAAATCAAGATATCTTGCAATACATGGTAGAGATCTTCTAACTTTATAATGTCTGATGTATACATAGTGAGCAGGACAATCACTTTTTGATAAGCCGACCAATGAACAATTCAAGGCTAGGGGGTAGCAGAGGTTCTATGGGGGAGATTCATTATGCCTTCTCCGACAGTTTTCCGATGCAGAAGGCACATAAATCTCACCCTCCCTGACTGTTTCCTGGCTTCTCTGACCCGCACACCACTTTGGAAATGTCAAGGCTGTGGGCGCGCAGCGGTGTAAGAGCGCGATCCGCTGGATTTACTATAGTCTTTGCTGGAAAACTCTGCTAGATCACATCTGAGTTTAAGTTTGGCCTTGCAGAGATTGGGGGTCATTTACTAAGGGCCCGAACCGCGTTTCTCTGTCAGGTTACCTGAATTTTACCATTTTGCGCCAATTTTCCCTGAATTGCCCCGGGGTTTTGGCGCACGTGATCAGTTTGTGGTGCATCGGCACCGGCATGCATGCGACGGAAATCGGGGGTGCGTGGCCACAAGAAAACTTGACGGATTCGGAAAAAACGCTTGACACGCGTGACACGCACTTACCTGCACCCACGATAGCTTGGTGAACTCCAGTGAACTCCGACGGACTTCAGCACAGCAGCGACACCTAGTGGAAATCAGGCGCACTACCTTAGTGAATCACCGACCCGAATCCTCCACAGAGAACGCGCCGCTGGATCGCGAATGGACCGGGTAAGTAAATCTGCTCCATTGTGTTTGATCTACTAAGAGGCCGGTACCTCTTAGCAGATACAGGCGCCAGAGAACCGGCGAGGGAATTTTAACACTGGCATTTAAAACACCATTTTAATGAATGAATTCCCCCCTATGTCTAGTGGGGAAATTGAGTCACCTATTCAAATGAATGGTAACTAATCTGTAGTCACCTGATCTGAAAACTACACAGGGAATAGGTGCATCTGCAACAACTACGTCAATTCACGCAGTTTGGAATAGGTTTATGGTTTCTCATCATTGATACCCAGTGGCACTCCATTTGTGGTGTTACCAAAATATACAGTAATATGGCCTTTTTTTTTATAACAGCACATGTAAAGAACGGACATGGGAATGCACCCAAGAACATTGTCCCAAGACCTGCAAATTATATGGAAATGGAAATATCATCAGCTTTGATCAGTCTTGGAAGACATTCAGTGGCACGTGTGACTACATCTTGGCTCAGGTGATCATATGTTTAGATATGTTGTCCAGAGAATAGAGTCTCATATGCTGTATCAAACCTATTTCTTAGCTGAATAATCCACTACCAGCAGCAACATCCTCATGTGGTATTTTCCCGTAATATGAATGAATATAGGGCTAAATTCACACTACTAAGGAAGGAAAAAACTTTAGTCCAGCACAGGTTCCGGTGGAGTTAAAAATTGATTTTCCTTTATTTAAACAGTAAAGTAAAAAGCTGAATAGGGCATACACAACATGATATCCCAAGTTACACGTGAAAAGATCTACACGTTTCTGCCTAGACGGCCTTAGTCATGATCAGATCATGACTAAGGCCGTCTAGGCAGAAACGCGTAGATCTTTTCATATGTTTGTTATGGATCCGTTATCCATGCATTTTTTTCAAATGGAGGAAAAGTACTGCAGCCTTTGTGATTTTTCCGTCCAAAAAAAATGCATGGATAACAGATTCCTGTCTATTCGGTACTTAACGGATGACATAAAATTTACATTGATGTCAAGAAGATTTGTAATTAATACGTTAATTTTCAGTTAAACTTCTGTTAATTCTCCATTCTTTATTTTTCCAACGGAGGGAAGGATCGGTAGTGTGAAAGGAGCCTACGTTGTAACCACCCAAATGGCAAAGAAAAATAAATTCCAACACCAAATTATATTATATTTATAGTATAGAAGTTCTAGGATTTGGCAGGAGTTTTGTGACTTTTTTCTTTTATAGTTGACATTTTTTCTTTTTCCCTAAGGATTTCTGCCCAAACAATAAAAAAAATGGAACTTTTAAAATAGAGATACAGCATTTTATCTGTGGAAACACCAACGCAGTATGTTCTATGAAAATTAAAATTTCCTTGTTGGTAAGAACCATTTACATTTTTTATACAATAGTATCATTGTATAGGATGTGTGGCAAGTCAAAGCAAATACAAAAAATAACAATGGGAATAACAATTTCTTGAGTCTAATGTTCTAAACGATAGCATATGGCATAAGTACAGTCATCTAAAAAAAATTTCAAATGTACCTGATGTTAATAGAGATAAACAAATCTTGATTTTTTTCATCCCCAAGACAATTGGATTAGAGAAATGTATTGCAGCCTGGGGCCAAAAAATTAACAGCATCCTGAGAGCTTCACCAGAGAACACATAGGGCAGAGAAGTCCTTCTGTAACTAGGAGTTGTGTGTAAGTGGGGTCTTCTTCAGAGACTGCCGGTGTTGTTCCTTTTGTTCAACCTAGTGCCAGAAATGCATCTATGTGATTTAGGAGGTGCAAAAACTACACCTGAGCTTAACTGAATACATTTCAAGGTACCTAAGCAGAAGACAGTCTCGTGGTCAAGTTAAAGCACAGGGTCAGGACAGGCGGCAGAAAAGCAAGGTCAAGTCCAATCTTGGGTCAGCAACGGGAGGTCCAGGCAGATGGGAATGGGAATACAGGAATGCAAGACCACAGGAACGCAGGAAAGCTGGGACACATGAACGCAGGGGCACAGGAACGCAGGGATATCGCTGGAAGCTGTCTATAAGGCGTAGACACAAAGATCCGGCAAGGCCGGATGGGAGGTGCCGGATTATAAGGTGGAGGTATTCAGCCAGCACACCAATCAGCGGTGCGCTGGCCCTTTAAATTTCTGTCAGCCAGTGCACGCGCGCAATAGGAAGCGGAGATGCACGCGCATGGCAGTCCACTGGAGAACAGGAACTGGAACAGGTGAGTCCGGGGGAGCAGGTGCCCTCAGAGGGACACGGGTGTGCCGCCAGGGATCATAGGAGCTCCCGTGACACTATGTTTATTTGTTGTAAGGATAGTAGGAATAATTTTATGTTTTCTAGAAAAGTTCAGATTTTTTCACTGTTTCTGGGGTAAATATATTGACAATATTACAATATGGGGGGGATCATAATAATGAATGGATAATTTTTCTGCACATAACACATGTAGAGTGTCTTAGAATCCAATTAGGTTTCACACCCTGTGATCCAGTATTTTACAGCCTGTGTTTCATTTGCACGTTTACAGTATGTTGACAGGCCTTTGGCAGTACTAGGATAGGTTCACATCACATTTTGTGTCATACGTTGTAAGGACATGTCAGGAGGATTCCCACATGTCCTAACAACGTATGGCACAGACATATCCCACTGTATGCCTATACATTTGGATATGTCGACCGGGGACCCCACATCCCCCTTGAAAGCGTCATCAGCAGCCGGCGATTGGCTGCTGCCAATGAATGGGATGTTCCCCCACTGATGACACTGTCCTAATATGGACAGTGACATCATCCGCTCCTCCCTCCTGCTGAGTTACACGTGTGCTCGATGGGGCTGTGAGGAGAGATGCAATACGCTGCATCCGCTCTCCACAGCCTTCCATTGCTTCCGCTAAGCGCATACGTCACTCAGGTGGAGGTTGCAGGATGAAAAGATGTACCTTGCTATGTCTTTCCATTCTGCTTTTTTTTGGCGGACGGAATGTGAAGTGGCCAGAAGGAGGAAACAACTATGCCTCTATTTTGTTTGCCACTATTTATCAATGTATATGTTAAGTGTATATGTCCTTCTTAATGTATACAAAAAACATGATATGAACCAGCCTAAAAGACTGTCCAAGCTACAAACAAGCTACAGGAGTAGGACCTGCATCGGCCGTAACCACACACACAGAGCCACAGAAAGCACAGCCGTATGGTCATCCAGGGGCAAATTCTACGTTCCTGTGTAAGTAGCCTAAGCATCATTACCAAATAAAGTTGTGAATAACTAATGAAGCTAAAAATACAGAGGACACTGGGCAGCATCCAAAGATCATACAAAATATTTTGGGAAAGTGGTGGAAAAAACTAATGAGATCTGCTCTCACCATGTTTTGTTTTGCCCAATGCATAACCACTATCAGGATTACTCAAGAAAGTAACGGACTGTTAATAATAAGAAAAACAGGAGATCTTTCTTTCCACATCACCACTCAAGGGATTTTTACTTGTAGACTACGAGTTTCACATACAGACACATATTGCATAAAAACTAAAGCTAAACTAAAGGATAACTGAAGCTACCGTATATAATCGAGTATAAGCCGACCCGAGTATAAGCCGAGACCCCTAATTTCAACACAAAAAAACTGGGAAAACCTATTGACTCGAGTATAAGCCGAGGGTGGGAAAAGCATTGGTCACAGCCTCCAAGTATATATCCAGCAAGACCCCTGTAGTGTATAGCCTGCCAGACCCTGTAGTGTATAGCCTGCCAGCCCCCTGTAGTATACAGCCTGCCCAGTCTGTCTCCGATGCTCCGGTCCTGCCTCGGGTCCTTCGGTCCTTCGGACCCGTGGCGTCACCGGAGCATCGAATCAAGCATAGGACCTATGGGTGACGTCGGAAAGGGGAGTTTTGACTAATTTTTTTTCTTGACTCGAGTATAAGCCGAGTTAGGGTTTTTGAGAACAAATTTTGTGCTGAAAAACTAGGCTTATACTCGAGTATATATGGTAATTAAAATCTGCAACCACAAATCTTTATATTTCAAAGGCATTATTAAAAAAGGAGCAACCCACATACCAAATAAGACTAAAAAAATAAGTCATATTCAGTATAAATTATCTAGTATTTTTTTTTACAGAACACAACTATAGAGATATCCGAAAAACGAGTAGAGGAAACAAGCAAAACTGGACATAAGGATTATTCTTACAATATCATCTTAATGGCACAACACATTGTCTTCATGATGGAGGACATGATTCTGATGTATGATCAGAAGGTGACTGTTACCCTTCAGGTCTCAAATGCCACCGAGGTATGGCCATCTTTCTATTCTTAGTTCTACTTATGATTATTTATGATGACTGGAAAGTTTAATGAATCAGAAGACAATCGGTGAGCACAATTTACCTACCAGAAGTAACTGCTTTTTTAACGTAGAGCTACATTACATTTGCCACCCATACATTTGCTTTTATTGTCCAGCTGCCCCTTCCAAGTCAAAAGTTCACTTCAGAAATGTTCAAATTAGGCTGAAGTGCTTTGCAGGAGGAGGGTGTTAGCAGAGAACCTCAGAACTCCGGCTCCACATCTTTTGGGATCTTGAAGTGATGTAGCTGGAGGGGGTAGGATGAGAGAAGGCACTGGGGGCGGTGGAAGGGTAGGAAACTGTTATTGTTGAGGTATGAGGTACTCCTCAAAAGCCATCCTAAGCACATAAGCTCAATTTGCATATTTGTTAAGCTCACATTTTTCAAGGTAGGAGGAAAATAAAAACAATGGTTTGGGTGGCCTGTGTGGATATTACCCTACACAACATAGCAGTTAGTTCAGGTAGGTAAATAGTGGGGACACTATAATGTTTTTTTTTCAAATGGTCTTCTGGCAAAAAGGTCACATGCTGTGTCGTCTAATCTCTGTCAAGTTTGATAACTTTAGAAGCGTAGGTATAGAATGTTCATATTTAATACCATTTTGTGAACCCATTTTACTTAAAGGAAACCTACCATTTGATTTCATGCATTATGAAGCAAACATACTTTGAGAATTCTGTAGCTACACTGATGCAGGATCATATTTTTTTTGTTTATCCCTGAGCTGAGTGGTTTTGCTGAAAAAACAATTATATCATTCAGGACCTTGGGAAAGCTGGGTCAGCATGGCTGCCTCGATCAACACATTACACACGGGAGCGTGAAATTACAAATGGAGGTTAGTCAAGCATGACTAATCAACCTGAGCTGGATCACTCATACACAGCAGCTGGGGGATGGTACAGCAATTGATTTTTCTGTCTGGCAGGGAGAAAAGTGATTGCATCATCATCTCCTGCAGAGAAAAACTCACAGGCTAGGAGAAGCGTGGAACCATGCACTGAAGGAGCCATAGAAGGGACAGAGCTTCAGTATCATAATGTTATATCTGTTTTATCAGCAAAACCACTCAGTACAGGGATTAACCAAGATGTGAACCTGTATCAGTGTAGCTACAACATTTTCAAGGTATGTTTGCTTTATAATGCATCAAATCAAATGGTAGGTTTCCTTTAAACTGGCTGAATATTAATAACATGATGATTAGATTCATGTATAAAAATGTTTATGATGCTTTGATTATCTAAGAAGACTCTTTGTACTCTGCTTTCAGGGGGCTGTTTGTGGACTTTGCGGAGATAATGATGGAAAAGGGGGGAATGACTTCACATCTCCTTGGTCACAAGGATGTATTCAAGAAGGATCAAGAAGTTCAGAGTCGGCATGTTCCAACAGTCCAACAAAGCTAGCCTGGGCCCAAAAGCACTGCAGTATCATCAAGGGTGAAGTTTTTTCCTCCTGTCACTTATCGGTATGCAACCAAAGCCATTACTTGAAATTACTTACTAAAGATTGATTTTATTAAACTGTAATTCTGCCATTAAATTGGGTAAGTATCAAGTAGGTGGTGAGGTAATAAATCTTTGTCCAGGAGAAAGTAGACTCCACACAAGAAAATGATTTCCGATACCACCCTACCTGCCTGTCTTGGCAATCTATTATCATACCACATACTTATGTCTCAGTATGACTACCAGAAGCTGAATCTCCTGGGCCCAGATGTCAATACTTCACCATGTTCCATTCATAATACTTGTTATTATGTGGTAGTTTATTTTAAACGCTTTTTCTTGAGATATACAAACTTCCAAAACATAAAGTCCAGCTCTCTTGCTTCCTCATAGTATTATTTAATTATCCACTGACAACACATATGGTACACTGGCAACGCGTTTTTGGCATTAGTAGATACCCTTACTCATCAGTTTCCGATTCCAGAAACAAATTGAAGATGTTCAAGTACATGGAAGCAGGAGAGCTGGACTTCATGTTTTTCAACTGGATGTGGACCTAGAAGGTGAGAAGTGAGCAGTGCTTCTGGCATCTGTGAATTGAGGGTGTGATAAAAACAATGAGCTTCTGTTGATTTATCCTAATAGTTATACTAAAACTTTGGTGGCCCCTATTTCCACACCTATATCTAAGTATACTAATAGATCATAGAGACAGCCTTTAGATTTAGGCTACCATTTTTGAATGTTTTTTAAAAGAAACTTACCACTTGAAGTGGCAGGTATAAGAGGGAACTACCGAGCACCAGCTCAGGGTAAGCTGGTGCCGGAGCTTAATTTTGTTAGTGTTTTAAACCGCAGTATCGCGGTTTAAAACACTTTTTAAACTTTATGGCTGAAGCTGCTTTGGCGCAGGGAGGTACACGCTCGGCGCTTACCATGCGCGCGGCTCTCCTTCACTTCCTATGTAGTCGTACCTCCCTGCGCCGAAGCAGCTTCAGCCATAAAGTTTAAAAAGTGTTTTAAACCGCGATACTGCGGTTTAAAACACTAACAAAAATAAGCTCCGGCACCAGCTTACCCTGAGCTGGTGCTCGGTAGTTCCCTCTTATACCTGCCACTTCAAGTTTCCTTCATTTTCCTAGTTTCCTAATTCATTATTACCTGTATCTTAACATAGAGCTTGAAAATCTTAGTGTATATTGCCTACTCTCCGCAGGTGGACCCCATTCCATTCTTTGACACTTGTGTTGCTGATACCTGTAGCTGCAATAATGATATTGGAGACTGTGAATGTCTTTGTACCTCTGTTGCTGCTTATTCTGCAGCGTGTAGAAGACATGACATCTGCATAAAATGGAGGACTCCAAAAATCTGCCGTACGTTTTCTTTAAGTGATTTTCCAGAATGCAATAAGATTAACTTTTAAACTTTCCTCCATTAAAGGGCAGAGATGAGCGGACTCGAACATCCGGGTCCAAGCTTTGGGTACACTCATCTCCATTTAATGGTTAAAATACCGGACTTAGATACATTGGTTCCGCTCCTCTGATGCATTGCATTATATATCCATTATATGATTATTATAAATAACTGTTTGATATTAATATTCTTTATTATAGTAAACAATTTTGGATATGTTTATGTAGTTGCATTATCTAGATCTTATCTTTTCTCAGCTTTGTTCTGTGACTACTTCAACAAGGAAGGTCATTGTGACTGGCACTACAATCCTTGCGGAGCTCCATGCATGAAGACATGTCTAAATCCTGCAGGAGAATGTGAAACTATGCCAGAAAAGTTGGAAGGTATGTAGATATATATACTGTATATATTTAACGGAGCCCCATAGTAGATTTTGTAACTGAAAGGTATAACTGATTCCTGTTACCCTGTTACTGGTGGATAATCTTGTGCTACAGTTGGCTACAACTTAGATACCATGGTCAGCTGCAATAGGGTTTCAAGTACACCTTTACGCCAAATAATAACCTCTGAGGCTACTGTCTACAGAAACCGAAGTATAAAGAAGTATTGCAGTACATTATATGAGTGCTATAAACAGTTAAGAGTAAAAAAGTCTAAAAAATGTAAAAAGATCTTATATATACAGAAAACCATAAGAACCAATTTTTCTCCTTTGAAAAAAATTAACCATAAAATGATCAAGTTTAAATTCAGTTTTTGTATTAAGAAAAATGATTTATTACAATAACAAAAAAACAAAGAACAACTTTAACTCAGTCTGCAAAAAGTAAGCCCTCCTGCAGTTCAGTTTATATAAAATACAGATATGACCTGGAAATACAAAAGAAGGGTTTTTTATCTTGCAAAAGGGGGAAACCATAACATAAACAAAGATTTGGAATAACTGTAGTTTTACTGACTCAAACAAAAGGTTTCTTTTTTTTGTGGATATTAATATTTTTTTACTTACCCCTGTTTATTTTTTAGACCTGCTATGGCAAATGTTTGTGATGTCTATGTGCACAGCATATCAACGTGGTTTCCATTGTATACATTTTTTTTATACTTTATTTCACATTTTCCTAGGCTGTTACCCACAGTGCAGTGCAGAAAGACCCTACTTTGATGTGGAGAGCCAAATGTGTGTCCAAATATTGAACTGTTCAGTATGGTATGTAGCTTTACCTTACCACCTGTAGATGTATAAACTCATGCAGCCAGGATGTACAGTAAATTTCCATCTGATTGAATTGGATGGATTGTTAGGTGAATAATCTGCAGCATCCTACTGATACAGCATAGTGTATGGGATTTATAAAAAAACAAAAGTCTGCAAAAAAAAAAAATCTGCAGTATGTTGATTTTAAAATACAAC
Source organism: Engystomops pustulosus (assembly GCA_019512145.1). NCBI lineage: Eukaryota > Metazoa > Chordata > Amphibia > Anura > Leptodactylidae > Engystomops > Engystomops pustulosus. Next base: position 137,450,560 of record CM033647.1, on the reverse strand, counting down.
TTATCCCATATTTATGAACTATATATTACTGTTACTTTACGGCAAATTGGAATTATTAATTAAGTTTTCACTTAACATGATAGTAAAAGCTTCCTTCCCTTTTTTTTTATATTTTGCTTATTTTCTAAAAGCAAGGACAGACTTTGCGATGAACAGACGAAAGGTAATGTCATTCTTAAACTATTTGACTTAATATAATAGAATATACTTAATAGAATATGGTATGATTCATAAAATACACTACATGCACATGATAAGGTTCATTGAGCAATCCGGTCAATTTTAAGCTCCATACTGAGTTAAAGGGCTTCTGCTAAATTGTGGCTCTGTACAAGGTCATAGAAACGAGATTGAAAACTGTAATATTTATTTCAATAACAAATTTAAAAAACTACAAAAAAATTAAAAATCGAAAAATGGAAGAAAAAAGTCCAGTTTTGGGCTTGTTTAGGATGGATATAACATTATCGCTTTCTATATTACTCGGCAGAATGCTTATGTTGCTATTATGGAAAGACTTACCGTGACGGACAACCACTCATAGAAATAATCAATGGACAACTGTGTGTATCTGGATATTGCTTGCAGGGAAATATTATGGAGTTTGAGACCATTTGTAAGCCTCTGACATCTGCAACTACAGGTATAGCAAAATAATGTGATATATGTACAAAACATGGAACATTATCTGTTGTTTCCACAAAAGAACTGTTTTAATGCAGAAATATGTTGAACTAAAGACATAAAACATACCTTATCCCCAGGGTAGTCATCGTTTTAGGACAATTATTTTAATATTCCATGTCTTTATGTGTAGAGGAAAAACTTAGTAAAATACTGAAGGTTTTGCATGGATTATTTGGCCTAAAAACAGCCTGATAGTTTATGTTTTTTAATGTTCACATTTCAGCAGCATCTCATTTTCATCAAGGGCATGAAAATACCTCTTTTATAGGGTCCACTATCTGTTCGTGTACAGTGTTTGAGTGCGTCCCACGTGACCCGGACGTATTGCCGGATTGGTGGTCGGACAGCTATTCAGCAAATTTACGCCTCTGGCTAATTAGCCATGGCAATGAGGTGTCACCCTTGGCCAATCACAGCTTTAGCTAGCTGGCTAGGATTTTAAATTTGTCAGATTTTTGTTGGGGTCATGCGGGATGCACGCAAACCTGAACGTAGAGTTCAGGTCCACACATCTCTATCAGTCATTCAAAATAGGTAATGTCCAGACTATTGTGCCTTCACTCCATGTCACTTCTATAAAGCATATCTCCAAATGCTGTTAACAATAGCACAGGCAAGATGGCTTCCCTATAATCATGTACAATATAAAACAAACATGCAAGAAACTCGAAATGGTTAAATCTGGTTAAAATAAGTAAAATAAAGAATACATACCATAAGAAATCCTTATTAATTATAAGAATTTTCCCAGAAAAAACATTTATGGGAAATATGAAGTAGCTCCTACCTCCTGGACCCATACCTACAGTATCTTTAAAGTGAAGCCCCAAAAATGCTTCCCATAAATTCAGATTTTAAATGTTTAAATGCTGACTGTTTTACAAAATTAGTGTAGGATTGTGCTTTTCTTCTATGCCACAAAATTGGTGTAGAAGCCTTGAAGTAATTGCAAATGCTAGCATATGCGAGCGCCGATGTATGATAAATACCCCCCATTGTATCTATTTACTAATTAAAGGGGTTGGCCACTTTGCATGAGGTTTTTTTGTATTGTATGTGTAAGTGTGGGGCAGGATATTAGGTAATTTACCAATATACCTCTAATTTATGTTCTGCTCCGCTTTCTTGAAATGTAATGTGAAGCCTCTTTTACCTCACCAGCCAAACATTCCGTTCCATAAAATGGCCACAGATGGAGGGTCATGTGATCTCTAACTATCCATGAACAATTTTCATTAATAGTATCATAAGGTCCTGGAAGGCGATTTTTTTTTAATGGACATATAGGATCACATGACCCTCCATCTGCAGCCATTTTATGGATAGGAATGTCTGACTGATGAGGTAAAAGACAGGAGGCTTCAATTAAAACATAATTAAAGCAGTGCAAAACTTTTCATGGTTTTATGTTGGTAAATTACCTAATATCCTGCCCCCCACACTTACACACACCTTACTAAAAACTTGAGGTAAAGTGGCCAACCACTGACAGGAGGGATAAACTTGTGTGAGAAGTGTGGCATAATTTGTCCAAAGACTGTCTAGACACATTTTCTATCTGTTTAAGAATCTTTTTGGACATGACTAATAAATAGAAAGGGTGTGGTCTTGGTCTTTGTTAGCACATGACATATTTTGATATGATATATTTTGGACTATTGGTTAAGCAACGTTTAGCCTCAGGTGTAGTACAAATGTCAGACGGTGGCATTCATTGGCAATCTCTCTATAAGGAGAACACCTACTGTCTGACCCTAGTCAATAGCCTCTCACACAGCCAATCCAGTTCCCTACACTGTACTGAGGAGACCCAAACAGGTCGAAACAGTGCTGTCTACAGTTGGGAGTCTGTTCCTTATGGGATAGATATACTGGTTTGGCTTAATCCCACATCAAGTTTTTAGACTTCTTGTAGGTCATACCTGGTTTTAAGGGGGCAAAAGGTAGCAAAAGGAGGTATTGGTTTCAAGGTAGCAAAAGGAGGTATTGGTTTCCATTAAACACTTTGGAAAACGTATTTGCGTACTTCCCAGTGTAGTAAAGATGAAAGCTATAGCAGAGTTGGGTCTATGGTGGAGCAATGTTAAGTCACTGGTAACACCTCTAGTAGATTAGGTCTAGTTGATTATGACATTGGTGTTGGAGAGATGGACCACAGTTACATAAAACATGGATCACAGTTATGGCACAGATGTACCACAGTTATAGAAGACATGAAGTAACTGGGTGGTATAAGCAGAACAACAGAATGTAGGAGGAAAAAGGAAGCCAACCTTTATGTTCAAGTGATGTTAAACTGTCTGAGCTACTTCTAAACAACCATGGTGGCTGATTTCACTAATAATTTCTAAATAAACATAAACTAATAAAAGTAACATATCAATTTAAATCTATATTACAGTAATTTACCATTCTGTATCCTCTTTGTTTTACAGCTTTGACTGTAACACCAAAACTTCTAACACCGTCTCTTCCAAAACAAACTACTACAGTTGTTTCTGAAATTACAAAAAAAGACCTTTCTAAATATACATATAGCACTCTACGCTACACTAATGCCTCAACAACAATAGAAAAGTATTCATCAACAAAATTTTTTCCTGTCAGTAGTTTAATTCCAAAATCAAGTCGATCAGTTACCAAAACAGAAACTGCCTTCAGATCAAGAACTTTAATTAAATCAAAATCTACACCTAGAATGTCGCCAACATATTCTAGAGAGTTTGCCACAATGAAAACTATGATACGTATGACTAGGACTAGTCCTTACCGCACATATGCTAATTATTTTAAAACATCAAAGACTTCAAAGTTACATACTTCTACTCAAACAACTTCATTTCCACTCCCCACTACCACATCCACACCCTCTCCGCCACATACTATTCCTACTCTAACCACAACTCCTCACATATATTATGATACTAGAAAGACTACAACTCCCTTCCAGACACATGATTATGTTACGTCAAAGACAACAAAGCTACGCACTTCTACTCTATCCACAACACCAACAGTCCCCTCCAAAACAACAACCCACACACCCACATTTCCATTCCCCACCAGCACATCAACACTATCTCCACCGTATACTATTACTACTCCAATCACAACTCCTCGCATATATTATGATACTAGAAAGACTACAACTCCCTTCCAGACACATGATTATGTTACGTCAAAGACAACAAATTTACGCACTTCTACTTCATCCACAACTCCAACAGTCACCACATTTCCACTTCTCACTACCACACCTACACTCTATCCACCATATACTAGAAAGCCCACAACTTCTCCATCGACATTTGCTGATTATTTTAAAACATCAAAGACTACCATGTTACACACTTCTATCCAGTCCTCAACTCAAATGGTCCCATCAAAGAGTACCACTCTCTCTGCTAAATCTACAACAACCAAACCATCTACTAGGGAACTTTCAACGATTTCTACTATAACAACAAAAATGGGAACAACTGGAGGAAAATCAACTCTGCAACCAACAGAAGGAACACGTACCAGACCGATCAGTGAGTATTTGTCAAGTCTTTATTTTTACAACATGAAAAAATGTATGTCCAGTTTCCATACTACATGGACATGTGGATGGTAGGGGATCACCTTCTTCAATCTTCCGTCTGTAAGTCAGTGCAGGAACCTAATATCAGAGAGCAGCTTTGGGATTCGGGTGCTAGAACCAAGACAGAGAATGGTGATGGAAGACAGCCCTATTCTCTGTGTAGTGGCTGAGATTCTCATTCATCTGAATTAACTTAAGCTGAGATTCAATTACCTGGTTTTACCACTATGCAACAGAGCATCTGGTTCTGTTCTCTGCATTGATCTACAGCGTTCCCATTCTCCCAATGTTTAGTGGCCAAAGTCGCCGGTCAGCAATGAATTGTGAACATATAAGAATACACTACTTGCTATACTACTGCTAATAATTTTTCAAAAACAGTAAGGTATCCATCAGCAACGTATATGCCAGTTAAAATCTCCTATATTAAGAGAACAACACTTGACAAACCAACACGTTTCACTCACGTACACCCTATTGTTCTTTTACCTATACATACCTGGCTTTGAGATTGGAAACTGTGCATTTAGGCTGAGACATATTTTATTCAAGTTTTGCCAGGTGGGCTGGATATCCAGTTATTTTGGGTGCAAGGTACTAATAATTTTACCAATAATGTATATATATATATATATATCACAAAAATAGCTAAAAAAAGATTCCTCTTTACTGAATACTAAACTCTGTTTTTTTATTTGAAAAAGCATTTGGCAATTTTATGGAGCTTTTGGGCAAAGTAAAATTAAAGCTTAGTTAAAAGTTTTCCAAGAATAACCCTCAGAACAGCCACAAGCAGTTAGTTCTATATCTTGTTAGCCATCAGAAGTCATAACTTTAGTTCATTTTTAATAGGAGATATGCACTGAAGGCTCCCGACCACTACACTGTTACATGAGACCAAATGCTTTGGCTTTGTGCCAAAGCAGCACCAGGCAGCGAGGTCTGAGTTTTGATCCTCCATGATCAGTTATTGATAGCCTATACTGAGGATTGGATTTCAATAGTCATTTGTGAAAAATCACAAAAAAGCTCATCTGCTTGGGAGCAATAGGATTGGGCACGTTGGAATCCAACAGTCTAATCCTTCTTCCAGCTACTGGTCCCAAAAGCAGCAAAATCGGCCAATCATAATCTTATCTGGTTACCTTGTGCCTTGTAATGGTTCACTTTCATAATCTGTTACTACTTTTCCAGCTGACTGTCTCCTGATGTCACAACTCATGAATATTACAAAGGGTGACTGCAGAACACTGGACCCTGTGTCTATGAATTACTGTTCTGGCCGCTGTGCCACATCTTCATTGTAAGTAGCCAGCAGCATTCACTCTAGGGTTTTAGTTTTTTATTCTGATAACCTATTTCTTAATTAGTTTATCTTCATATTATTTAGTACTAATATATTGTATAGCCTAGTTTTCACCAAGTGGTACACCAAGTGAATCAGGCAAAACATTTTTTTTTGCAACACAAAGGCCCAGATTTATTAAAGCCCCTGCGCCAGTTTTCTGTTAGACTTTGCATGTTTTTTTCAGTGCAAACTGCTTGCACATGTATTTATAAAGTGTCCGCGTCAGATTCATGAAGAACGTGCGCCACAATTCATGAACGTGCAGTTTGCACTGTTTTTAAAAAATGTGGGCCTGTATATTTTATGTTCTAAACCATTATATACTTTATCTTCATTCATTGATAAAGTTGTATGAGGGCTTGGTTTTTGGGAGAAAGCTGCTGTACTATTTATGGTGGTACACGCATCTTTTGATCACTTTATTGGTGAGGTGACTAAATACTGCAGTTCTGGAGTTATTTTTAAGGTTTTAATAAAACTTTTTTAAACTTGTTTTTTATTGTCTGTTCTTATCTTTGTCACACAATGCTTTATCCACCAATTGCAAAGACTTTTCATAGATTAGCAAGGGGCATATGTGACCACTAATTTTAAGTTTCTCGAAATGGGCCTTTGGTGATTGGAGACCATGACAAAGTGGAGATAGTTAAAAATTTTTTAGCTCAGTTTATACATTATAAGAAAGACAATCTGGCGTGGGTGGTGCCAGTGCGGGTCATGCATCCTGTAATATACTAGACTGGACTGGATGAATGTAGACATGATCCAATCTAAGTTCAATAAAATCAATGTGTACAAGGCTCCGGGATTAGATGGGTTACACCCCAGAGTTCTCAAATGCCTGTATAGTAAATCATAATCGATATCACTAATGATAGCAAGTAAGAATAATTATATATGAAATATAAATAACATATAAATCCTTTTATTCTAGGTATTCCCTTGTCTCTGAAAGAATGACACGAAAGTGTTCTTGCTGTATGGATACAGAGAGAAGCTCCAGAAGTGTTGAGCTCACGTGTCTCGATGGAAGTACAAAACCTTACACTTATGATCATGTAGATAAATGTTCATGTGTGGCCATAACCTGTTATAAGGAAAACTGAGGACAAGACCAGACTTGAAACCAGACCTAAATACTAAATACCGGGTAGCATTTACCTGTAATTACTACTGTATTACAAATATTCCATCATATTCTTATACTAGAATACAGACTATAATGATGCAATAAAAAAATGTCAGATTATGTTACAATTATTATCGTCACTGGCTACATGGTAATCGTGAATATGTGATAATAAAAATCTTTAAATAGACGTTTAAAGGGACTTATTGATGGCTTATTCACAGGAAATTGGGGTTCTGCTGATACAGAAATTACCATAAGTTACCACTTTGTAATAAAATGGGAAATAATTGGATCCAGAGAACTAAAACCAACTTCACCATTTTTATTTTGATATTGCTTAGGTCTCCGCTGCTTTCTACTTCCTGGTCTTGTTTTGCCATTAGGACCTGTCACCCCTGAAAAATACCCCCACCAAATATGTTCCCCCTAATCCTGTCCTCTGCCCCTTTATATTTATTCAATTTTTATTACAATTTGTGTGTGCAAAAATAGTTTTAATCGATCTGTCCTGTTACCAAATAAGAGGTCAGATCGTGGTACAGGTCCCCTGGCAGTCGACCGTATTCATGAGGGGGGCGGCCGACACACCTCCTCCACGCACCTGTCAGTCAGGGACATGTAAGAATCGCCAGCAGCAGCGCATGTATTGCACAATAACTGCCGGCTCTATGCGATGCGGTGCAGAGGGGGGTGTCGGCCGGCCCCCTCATGAATACGGCCGACTGCCTGGGGACCTGAACCACGGCTTACTACTTTTTCTTGTGGAATATTGAAAAATAAAGATAACCAGTGGGCACTTATTTTAAAAGTTGGGGTATCATCAACTAAAAATGGATCATATATACAGGCGGTAAGCTGCTGGAGGGATTGCATAAAGAACCAAAACATTTTTGTATATGAAATGCCCAGGATTTACTGCATAACAGCACAGCCGTCCTGTGGTATTGATTGCTGAAGCCAGGAGGTTTAGGCAGGGCTTAATAGCGAATCTCTGGCCACCGCTGCCAAAATGTGAGTTGATCATATCCCAGGAAGCTATCTAGTTTCTAAGTGACAACATGGCAACATTTATGAGAAATTATCTTCAAACAGGAACATTTTTTTAATAACATCCAATTGAAGAAATGTTTACATATGGCAAATGAATGAAACGACTTACATACAAATTTAACTTAAGAACAAACCTACAGAACCTACCTACAGAGCTGCCTGTACATGCCAGGCACCGTAATACATGGAACCAAGGAGTACTCAGATAATAAAAATACAAATAAGACTTATTTATGCATAAAATACCTAAAAATGTGATATATGGTATATGAGACATCTTGCAGTGCCCTTGCAAAAAAATCCTACCTCTAGAATTCGAAATTCACATAGAATAAATCTGAGTAACTTTGTTGAAGTTATATAGAATGACGATATTTCACATTTTCAGACCATGTAGAAAAATGTGTTAGAGATCAATATAATATTGATCTTTTTTGATCTCCAACACATTTGAAACATGTGAAATATTGACATGCAGGAAATTGGACGCACAATCTTTGTGAATCGCGGCAGCTCCGAATCCTCGTCGGACAACGCACCTCGGGGATTGCGACGGGACGGGTAAGTAAATGTGCCCCGTTGTGTCATTCCTCTCACTGTTTTCCTCCTTTCCTAGAAAATTGTTGTCCACTCCCTTATATTATGCCCTTCCCCTCCATATTGATGTTCAACCCCCTCATTATTGTGGACACCCCTCATCCTCATATTAACCTCCTCCTTTTTTTGCTGTTGTAAAATTTTTTAAAGAATCAGGTGCTCACCTGTCCCCATTCCCCCACAGCAGTTCTGCTCCTTTTCACCTGAAGCAGTAGAGGCTCAGATTTGAGGTTCCTTTTATCCTCGCCTCATAGGACAGCAGTGCAGACCCGTAAATCTGAGACTGTCTAGATGGGTTCCTTATGGTTTAGAGGAATGTTCCACATTATGTTTGTTGAAGGGATATACAGCACACTATATCGACATAAATACAGTCCATTGGTCATACTGTATATCCATTATTAAATATACACTACTATAGTAACACAGTTTAAGGTACTATTAGGTACTACAGACCTGTTACTATGCCCCTCTTACTTGGCAAAGTTTGGGTGACCCCTGTACGCCCTGTACATAGAAAGCTTGGTGCTTGTATGGTATCTACATCATAACAATTGGCTCTGGTACCCCATCTATTAGGTATGTTTGGCTCTAATATTTATTGATGTAGTAAGTTTGCGCTATAGTATCAATTTATAGTATCAACTTGCGCTATAGTTTCAATCGTTCTGGTTAGTAGTGGATTATAATATAGGAGTGGTTTGGGGGTCGATGATCACCCAAACCACCCACCAAATTTTATACTGAAAAGGACCTTCACCCATGAAATCCTTGTAAATCTGTTCCTGCTTTCACAGATTGAAAGCAGCAGTAGGGACACATCCTCCATTGCCCCCAAAAGGTGATTCTGGCACCAAAAGTAGGAAGTGATTCCAGACTTGTAGGGGCTATAATACACTAAAATGTTTAGTTCTAAATATTTGGCAGTAAGAATCCAATACATTTGACATCTTATACTGGGGGGGATAATCTTGATACAGCCCAAGGACTTGTAATAGCTTAAACCTACCCCTGCTGGTGATCCATTATACAATATGCTGCTGGAGACAATTCATCATGTATTAGAAATGTGTGGCCATTGAGCTCTGAAGCCATCTACTGGTAACTAATGATCACAACATGTCCCACTCGACACATTTAATGTAAATAATAATAATAATAATCTTTATTTATATAGCGCCATCATATTCCGTAGCGCTTTACAAATCATAAGGGACAAATACAAATATAATAAAACATTACACAGCACAAACATTCGTATGGAACAAAAGGAGTGAGGTCCCTGCTCGCAAGAGCTTACAGTTTATGAGGAGGAGTGGGGTAACACAAGGGGTAAGAGGTAAAAGAATATATAATGGTCAAGCCATTCTTCTTAAGGGAACAGAACAAAATATAATAAATGGAATTGCTGTCGCTTGAACCACTCAGCCGTCATCTTATATACAAGGTCCAGGGTGAATGGGACTGCAGAGAAGTCTGGTGCCTGTTGGTTGCTGGACAACAGATGGGAGGAGGACACAGGACGGGTTAGTAAAAGAGTTAAAACTTCATGCAGTTAATGAGTGTTATAGGCTTGCCTAAAGAAATGGGTTTTAAGAGCACGTTTGAAACTTTGGAGGTTTGTTATTAGTCTGATAGTCCAGGGCAGAGCATTCCATAGAATGGGTGCAGCTCTAGAGTGTAAATGCAGGTGCAGGAGATCATTCTCAGATACTGAGGTACACACACAATACTGCTACTGAAAAATAACAAGAGCATCTAAGCCCAACAATTTTATGGATCCCTTCACGAATGCCGTAAGATCATAAATGTCCTAATTTCACATACCTCATGTATAAATGTTGTGACAGTGGCCCGCTTCAAATGGCTATATCTTCTTATCTATGGCACCTACAAATACAGTTCTGGTGTCATGTAAAAGAGAGTCTCCTTAAATGTTGCATCAGGACTGTGTTTCTAGACAGAACTGTAGATATCCAGTCTTATATTTTCAGTAAAAAATTGTATTTTAATATACCATGCTCTCTTTCTAACTTTAACAATAGATATCTCCGGTTCTGTGAAACCTAAACAATCCTGTTGGGATCTTTAGAAGATATAACCTTTTGAAGTCCCCCCTCCCTCCAGTCTGTCAGATAATGTCACAATGGAGGAGTTGCTGGGAGACAGAGCTGACAGTGTGCAGAAGGACATGCACCCCCTACTTCTGTTGCTGAACCTGGATTGACGCTGTACATATTTTTAACATATTTTGGAAAAGGCTTATTAAATGTTACCGCTTATCAAAAACCTTTACTGGTTAAAATGACAAAAAAGTTTATTTTTACAACTTATCAAGACTCACATGTCATGAAAAATATTAAGTAAAAATTATTATGATCTGTAAAGCTGTTACAAAGATATCATAATTTAAAGAAGAGCAAAAGAGACCAGCAAAAAATGACCTGGACATTCAGGTTCCAACAATATTTGATCACAGAAGGGTTAAAAAATATAATTGTGACCGTAAACAATTAAATGCAAAAAAATGGTATTGAACCATACATTCATACAAATATATAAGGTGCCCCCCTCATCCCCATACACGAAAGTGAAGAACTCTATGCATTATATAAATATTAAAATAAGTGGCTTTAATAAAACTGAGGCAGAATTGCATTTTATATCCATTTAGTCATAATAAAAGGTTACTCAGGGAAATCTGAAGTCCAGTGAGTACACACAAGGTGTAACACTGTTTCTTGTCATTATGTAACAATTTTGTGATGTTCCCTCTCTGTGATGTGTGTAATTTGTAGTTGTCTCATATGGAGACCTAGCTGCTGCAACTAACTCTTCTCTCTTCCTCCTCCATAGCGGATTTATATTCAAGAATTGTAGCTGGACTTGGTGCACTTTGGAAGTGTCCTTACACTGCTGTGAGATCTCTGGAGCCCCTTTCTTTTGTTCTAAGTGACTGCTGTAACATTCAACATGCATGCTGCTGGTCAAGACTGCTGGTAGACTTATTTTAACAACCTATCCATCCATCCAAAAAACAAGCCATCTTGTGTTCAACAATCAAAATAATGGACTAAGCTTTGATATGATGAGGGGAAAGGACATGCCCAAAAATATCTACAGTGGTCAGGACCGGTTTTAGACAAAGTGGTGCCGAAAACTAGATAGATAAATGGTTAGATAGACAGATCTATAGATAGAAAATAGATTAAAGGGGTATTCCCACGAAGACAGGTTTCTTATATATACTCAGGATAACAAAATAACACATTCTATAATTCACTGTTATTACCAAAAATACAGCATTTCACAGATATAATTCCATCCTGTCTCTATCAGTCCTGCTGTACACAATTTCAGTTGGCACTAGACACGACAGGTCAGGTGGCCGTCATCTTGGATTTGTATGGCTGATCACATCCTGCCAGGAGATCGTGAGCAGAGAGAGAGGCTGCAAACTACAAGGAGATAAGTGATACAAAGGAAGGGGGAGGCAAGCACATATCTGTGAGATAAAGCAAAGCTAAAAGTGTAACAGTGTAAAAGTCTGTCAGCCTCTGTCTGCCATGCCTCTGCTGTGCATCTCATCATCTCTGATCTCTCTTTCTATGTCCAGTGTGTTAGTACAATGTCAGAAGCCAGGTGGAAGTGCATATACACCTGTACTCTGATAATCTAACCACATTGTCACCCCACAGAACTAGATGGATTATAATGTGTCCGCTTAGAGAGTCCCCGCCCACACCTTGGTACTTTTTTTTACTGAGCAGCCAAGGGAGTGATAGGAGCTAAAACAGCAATAACACTGAGTAACATTGTAAAGTAAGGGGTTAATATGTTCTTTATTGTGTTAACATCACTAGGGGATTGAGATGTGAGAATTTTCTTTTGAGGGAAAACTCCTTTAATTATAGTAGATAGATAACTAGAAAGATAGAAGATAGATATATAGACAGGAAATAGATGATAAGCATTTGCACCCGGGCATTCAACCAAGGAGTATTAATGGAGCAATACATCCTCTGCCCACAAAAGTCCACATGCAGGGGGCCCTTTTAGGACAGGGGGCCCTGGGCAGATGCCCAGCTTGCCGTCCCCTAACACCGGCCCTGGCAGTTTTATGCAGCACATTATTATTCTGCTCCAAAAGTATTATTCAGTTGTCTTAAATATGAGGGATTCTATAACTGGAGATCATTTATGGCCACGACTGAGCAAATGGGAGTCATACAGGGACAGCTAGTCCGGCCATTCTGTTATCGACCAGGACCTTTCCTTGTTGCAATGGCTTCTAAGGGAACAAGGAAAAGAAAATTTGACCTGACAGCCGGTGAAACGAGTCATGCATGAAGTAGTTATATAGATGTGGGAAATCACCGCGCTTTCCACCAGTCACTTAGCACTTGTAAAATCTTAACATTTACATTATTTTATCTTCTCTTTGTAAATGAAATGTTTACTTTAGGTCTGAGTTCCTGAACACTTGTGACACAAGATCTCAGCACTCCAAAACAGGACATCCCATATGTAGAACCGTATATGGTCCCATATGGTGCAATATATTTATATTATATATATTTTATATTTTAATGCAACTGATGGACTTTGCACAGCAGAAAATAAATCCTTAAACAAAAGTAATTATTTAAAGTAATTCAATCAAATAAATGTTTTCCTATTCCCCATTTCCATAATACGCTATCAACAGCTCAGAGCAGCAGGCACCAAGACATCAAACATCACCCCAAACTACTCCTATTTTAATTTGGTAACTAATGGTACAGGGACTTGACGACTTCCTGCTCCAGAATTGCACTCAACTGTATTCAACTTATGTGGAAGACATGACATAGGCTGAACCTATGGAGCCAAACCACACACTAGTAGAGGATTGAAGAAGGCCACTTTGTTTTCTCAAACCACAGTTCAGGATCTGTTGAGGAGTGGGACTTATATGAGGCCATGTAGATTGTAAGCCCTCAGGGGAATGGTCCTTCCCTTCTCGGTGGAGGGATGGGACTTATATGAGACCATGTAGATTGCGAGCCCTTATGGGCAGGGTCCTTCTAGGTGGAGGGATGGGACTTTTATAGGACCATGTCGATTGTGAGCCCTCATGGGCAGGGTCTTCCTTCCATTTGTTTCCTAATCACTGTAGTTTTTGTATTGTATATGATGTAAGTAATGAAATGTATGTGAACCCCTTATTGATGTACAGCACCATGGAATTAATGGTGCTCTATAAATAAATAATAATCACAATGGGACTTGGAACTTGGCTGCTCATGGCTCAGATACAGAGTTGGCACCAGGGATTATGCAGTCTGCCGCTTGAGGTGAGATACTCATCTCACTTCAGTCAATAACCGGCAGCTGGCTCACACTTTAATGTCAGTAGCGGCTACAGTCACAGCTGTGCGCAGCACGACCTGCCGCTACTGCCGGACGGATCAAACAGAAGACCTGCAGGGGCACCGGAAAGGTGATCAGATTATGGCGCATCAGCGCCGGCTTTCACGCGACAGAAATTGGGGTCGTTGCCGTCAGACAACCTGACGGATTCAGAAAAACCGAAGAATTTAAAAAATTATTTGTGTCGCAAGATCAAGCACTCGCATGCACCAGGAAGAATAAGGTGAACTCCGGCGGACCTCAGTGCAGCAGCGACACATGCTGGATATCCCGGCAGACCCAAATCCTCGTCGGATAACACGCCACGGGATCGCGACTGGACCAGGTAAGTAAATGTGCCCCAATTTGTTTTCCCAGTTTTTAGTGGTAACATCAGGGGCCTCGGCTTATATGCGGGTTGGCTTATACTTGAGTATACATACGGTCAGGTATGTATGTAATAGTTGTACAGACCAGGAAATCTAGTAAATCTAGTAAATCTTGTATATTACAGTCTCACTTTCCAATATTTCGTAAAGACATTAGTCATTAGTAGAGGGTTAATAGCAGCGTGATTGCTTGTGGTATTGGTAAAATAAACACAGGATATTCTCTTTCATTCCAGCACGTTAAGCACTCTATTCACAGTCAATATGCACGCACTGTCACCCTTAGCAGAAGTTAATCACATGAAAACAAACATGCAGGAAAGATGCATATTATATTTCACAAGTATAACATAATTCACTATGAGCCACTAATTCATTAACAATATGAAATTCCAATCTGGTGACAAGTAACCTTCAACCTGTTCACCTCATCTGATATCACGCTGCAATTTTATCATTGGTTTTGCTGGCTATTTTGGCGTAAAAAAGTCTCAAAAAAGTCGAATTGGGCCTCGTTTCTGAGCAGAACTGTTTTAGTTGCTCATGTTAACCAATCAAAGTTCAGCTTTCATTTTATAAACAGCTGTGGGAAAAGGAAAGCCGAGTTTTTATTGGTTGCCATGGGGAACTAGAAGAGTTTTTGTCTCAGACACTTTTCGAGTTCAACTTTCATTTTCCCACAGCTATTTATAAAATTATAGATGAGCTCTGATTGTTTTCCATGGGCATCTAGAAAAGTTTTACCTCAGACAATTCTGATAAATGTCCCCCCCTTGAGTTTATTTTCCACTTTACTTTTCACTGCTAAAAAGTCGCCACTTCACTAATCTGGTGTAAACACAAAACTACTGCTAGTGCAATGCAATGCAAAACCAGATTCGTGACCCGCATATAAAGTCGTATATACAGGCAGACCTACAATCAGAAATCTACCTATTAAGGCAGATCTTATGGGAGGCGGCTAGTAACATGCTAAACCCTAATCTATTATGACCTAATTCTAAAATACTTCCTAAACTAAACTACACTTTATCTAACTAATATGCTAATTATCGGCAGAGGCTACTGGGTCATGGAGTAGCCTCTCGAGGTAGTGGAAGCAATTGCTAATCCACGCCACAATTAGCATATTAGCTAGATAAAGTCTAGTTTTTTAGGATTAGGTAAAAATAGTTTAGGCCTTTGCATGTTATTAGTTACCTACCATCAGATCTAATTTAAAGGGACCCTATCACCACAGATCTACAGATCACAGATATAAAGGTAGACCAGGTGAAAGGTGGATTTATAGGATGTGAGGATAGCCCTTTTAAGGGCTAATTCTCATGTCCCCGCAATTTTTTTAATAACTTTTATTTGCCTAATATGTAAATTTTCTAAAGAGGCTACTGGGGGCGTGGAGTAGCCGGAGCTGAAGCTACACGGCACAGCTACACCACGCCCCAGTAGCCTTTCCGATCCACCTACCAGAAATCTTCGGCACGCAGGTCCTCGTAGCTGCGCGCCCTCGTCTGCAAAACCTGCAAATGCGCAGAACAGCAGGCCCGTGGCTGCGCAGCTCCGGCTTTGGAGTAGTGACCACGTCCTATAGATCCACCTACCATTTGATCTACTTTTATAGATAGATCCATGGTGGTAGGTTCTCTTTAATAGGTAGATTTCTCACGGTAGGTTTCCTTTAGGAACACCCACTTACAGACAACTCCTAGTCACAAAAGGACCTGTGGATGGTGATAATTTACTAAACTTAGGCTACAATGGACAGCTGTAGTTTTGAAAGGTGTCTGCAATGAAGCTTTATTGTTAATCCTTTTCCCATGACAACTCAAAATTGAGAAAAACTAATTTCTCACAGGGACCAAAACATTTTTGTCCGTATTTACATATACAAAATATACTTGTTCCAACTTACATACAAACTCAACTTAAGAACAAACTTAGAGACCCCATCTTCGGGGACTGCCTGTAGTCAATCGAGTTCCCTGCGGGTGTATGTGCTGGGTATTTTTTCATACATTTTTGCAACTTTTAGAAAATTTTTTTACAGACGGCAAGTAAAGCATGAGAACATTCGTTAAAGGACCACAGCAACTTTGATGAATCTGATGGGCAGCGGTGCTCCAAAGACAGGCATAGAACTGTCCCAAGGAGCCACCTAATGATAAATTACTCCCTTAGTGTCTATGTACACAGCAGTCTATTAGAAGGTCATGGTGCCATGACTGATTTTATGAGGATCTACTCCAGAAAGTTGCAGGGAACAGGTATGCACGCATCTTGGTGATAACTCCACCTACTTAAGGAAGCCCAAATATTTTGTAAATCATAAAATAAAACTACTTAAGCTCTATTTGGTGACTAATAACATTGATCTTTGTTGTATTCACTTATTTATAGCGTTATGTGTTTTTGCATCAGAGGTTCATATTCCCAGAATACCCCTTTAAGATCCATTTTGTAACTAATGACAATGGGGCACATTTACTTACCCGGTCCTGTCGCGATCCCCGATCCGGGAAGTCTGACGAAGATGAATTCCGGCGCAATTAAACCAAGATCGTGCGCCCCGAGATCCTGCATGTGTCGCTTCCCCGCTGAGGTCCGCCGGAGTTCACCTTCTTCCTGGTGTATGTGAGTGCATGTCTTGCGACACAATTTGAGATGTTAAATCCAGCGCATTGTCAGAATCTGTCAGATCGCCCGATGGCCCGCCCCCTGATTTGTGTCGTGTTAAAGCAGGTGCCGATGCGCCAAAATCCAATCGCGTGCGCCAGAAAGCCCCGTTAAATGTAGCGCAAAACGGAAAAATTCGGGAGACCCGCCGGAAATGCGTTCTGCGGACCCTTAGTAAATGTACCCCATTGAGTTTTGTTATATTCATTTATTCATAGCATTATAGGTTTTTGTATCAGTCGTTCATATTCCCGGAATACCCCTTTAAACAGTTAGATGGTTTTAGGGAGTGTCAGAAGGGATAATCTACCACAACATTCTGTGCAAAGGGAGGTAAGAGAACTCAAAACTTCCTTTGTGAGAGAAACTACACAGGACACGTAAATTCTCATAGCAGAACTAGACCCTCCATTAAGGTCCATTGGTGAGGATACTGGCCCAGTCCTATAGGTTCATTTTAAATAGATTTCTACTTAAGAAACATCTCCCTTCCTTAGCTTTTCGTTGAAACTCCTGTTGGTGAGTCTATCAATAATCAACATGGTGAATATGACGTTGCCAAACCTAATATTGGCTTGAGATTATCATTGCCAGGATCCTTGCTATCACCCAGGACCACAGCACATTTACACCCTTTTGGGCCTGGTCATCTGATAATGATTTTGTTTGCAGGAGACTTCTACGCAGGTTGTACTGTATTTCCACGTTGTGATGTATGAATCAAATGATCTTTCTGCTTCATTAGTTTTTCAGGCCGTCTGGTACAACTTCACCCACAGAATCAACAGCAGTAACATGGAAAAATCAACAGAGGTTACAGTACTATTGGGCTGGGATCACCTCTAAGTTCAAAAGGTTTGTTGCTCTGTATGTACATACCGTTGTTTACCCATCTTCCTTCATTGCAAATATTCCTAAGCTGGTTTTATTGTTTCGTAAAATAGAGAACAAGAAATCAATTAATCTGTTTGTAGGATTTTAAGAGAACCCTGAGAACTTGGACACTGCTTTCCATGTAATTTATAAAGTGTATTAGTTTAGCATTTACATGACATATTTGTTACTTTCAGAGCTCTTGGATTTAAGTGAGATGTACATTTAGCACTTCCACGCTCACTAAATATCTTTGTCTTCAGCTATGAAAATTCATTGGTATTGCTCATGTCATGGGTGCACCTACAGACATAACAGCTGCTCTAGGGTCCCAAAACTCCTGACCCTACGGTATATTCACTTAGCAGTGATTATAGGAGAAGGCAAATAAAACTGAATGCATTCGTATTTACATCTCCTGCATCCATTGCTCCAACTTTTTTGCATTAGTTCTATTTGTTATACTTTTTTATGAACGTTATAACTATGGGGCACATTTACTTACCCGCCCCATTGATGCCGCCGATCCGGAATGTCCGACAAGGATTTGGAGCTACTGAGATTCACTAAGATCGTGCGTCCAATTTCCTGCATGTGTTGCTTCGCTGCTGAGGTCCGCCGGAATTCACCTTCTTCTTCTCGGTGCATGTGAGTGCTGATCTTGTGACACAATTTGGTTTTTAAATTCTGCGGTTTGTCCGAATCAGTTGAGTTGTTCGACGTCCACAACCTCCGATTTGTGTCGCATGCAAGCCGACCACATGCGCCAAAAACTCGGGGCAATTCAGGGCAAATCGGAAAAAATCGTGAAACCTGACGGAAATGCGTTTGCGGACCCTTAGTAAATGTGCCCCTAGGTGTTTATATCCTGGTGTATATTATGCTGTGCTGTGACTGTATAATGGCTATAACATAATTACTGAATTCAACCAAAATTAGTTTCATCCTATCTTTTTACATAGGTGTCCCCCACTTCAATAAACCTAAATCACCTAAATGAAGGGAACTTTACCACCATTTTAATAAAAAATAATAAATTTTGTTGTTAATATTGTTGAAAAGACATCCAATCTATACATACAATGATTCAAAATGGTCCAAAAATATTGAGGGGGATGGTGAAGCAGTTGTAACAAACGGTGCTAAGCAGTATATTACTTATAGCGCTAAATTCTATATCTCTACATGAATTCTCAGACCTCATATTGTGGCCCCTCTCATTTCCCCTCATAATGTGGGCAACCATCTCCCCCTCATATTGTGTCCCATCATCTTCCCCTCATATTGTGGCCCCATCACCTGCTGCTCATATAGTGGCCCCTCTCATCCCCTCGTCTTATGGGCCCCCATCAACCCCCCTTCATATTGTGGGTACCCTCTCCACATCCTGTTGCCACCCTTATCCCTTTGTCCTCCCCCTTCTTGTGGGCCCCCTCTCCTTCTCCTTTTCTTGTTTCAAATTAATTAAAAATAATACTGAACACCCGATACTCACCTGCCCCATTCCCCAGCAGCTCTCATCTTTCTCTGCTGCTGCTGTTGCTGCTGTGTGCCATGATGCCACCAAACGTGATGACATCATCACATCCAGCCTACCGGCCAGAGAGCTGCGGCCAGGTAACAGTGATGATGCAGAATGCTGAAGGCTCTCTGTATCATAATCATCTTCAGGAGGACGCAGATAGAGTTGGCTTGAGTGGCAAGCAGCAAAATCAGCGGGCAGCAGGGGTTGGGGCCCACCAGTGAGGCGGTTCAACACTGTCTGTGTGATTTATCCCTGTACTGTGACACCATTGTGTACATTATCCCTGTACCTTGACACCACTCTGTGTACTGTGATATCAGTGTATTATACCTGCACTGTAACATTGCCATGTGTATTACCCCTTAATGTTACATAACTGTATGTATTATGCCGGGACTGTGTACAAAACAAAAAAATAAGTAAAAATCTATTACAGAATATTACAAACAAAAGTAAATATAAAAAAAAAAATCTATAGTATCTGTGGTGTTAAAATTATCATTTTACCCCCTGCAGGTGATGTAATTATCAAAATATGGTAATTTGAGGGGGTTATACTTTTTCAGATGTGTAATTGCACCTGATAACAATGTTATCAAAATCTCAAATGTGCCCCTTTCCTTTTTGTGCCCTGTTATGAGCCCATACATTGGTTTATATCCATATGTGGGATGTCCTGTATTGCAATATATGGGCATTTTGCTAGTTATCTGTATAGACAGGCTGTTAACAGGCCCCTGAGTCTCACAGAGACTCCTGGTGGTCGCAGCAATGGATTGCCATCCCTCGATGATGCCAACGGGGGGTGACAAACCTTGGCATCATCAGGGGGTGGCCTATAAAGGGATGACACCCCAAGTCAGTGCCAGCAATATGCTGTATAGAGTAAGCTCGGCCATGAACCCTCTCCATACTACCATTGTCACTTAGGGGCTGAAACAAGGATGGTCAAAAAACAGTGGTCTTGCCCTGCTCTATATCCCTGTTCACAAGTTGTGCCAATACTTCCAGTCTTCCGCTGCTATTCTTGGCTGAAAGTGTTTTGGGTTAAAGGGACCTACTTGGGACAATACCTGGTCTCCTTGGACCACAGAACATCACTTATGATGTCAGAGGATGTACACATTAGATAAAAATTGACAAAACTTGCTGATTTTTGCTGATTTTTTTCCCTTAATCGTATGCAAGACCTCCCAGCACCCCACTGACTCTCCATAGATGGAGGAGGTGATAGAAGGATCGGGCTAGTTGGTACTAGCTAGAAACATTAACTAGAAACATGCTTTTGAGGATAAGGATCTCATCTATAGAATAACATTGATAGTATGGTTGTGTAAGCTAAAGAACCGGAGATACAGGCAGTTGAAGACATAGTGGGAAATGCAAGTGGCAGATAAAGATCCAGTTTCTGCTTATTTCTTTAACTGCCTGTATCTCCAGTTTTCACAGAAACACAAGCAAAATGAAAGATGGATTCCTTATCTTCACAAAAATGTTACCAAATGCATATCTCTAGCTACTATAGAACTAAAGATAAGGGCCACCAGCAGCCTATAAACTTGACTCATCCCAGACGTAAAATGACTCTTATCTGATCATTTTCACGATCAGGGATGACTTGGGATGCGATTTTTTTTGATAGGTCAACGGGTGGATTTTACATAATAAAGGAAATTCTAGAAATTCTGTTTCATATCCTACCTGAGGGTCTAGTGCAGTGATGGGCAACCTTTTGAGCTTGGTGTGTCAAAATTCCGAGCATAACTCAGGTGGTGTGTCACCGTGAAAAAAAACCCTTAATTTTGCAATATTTATAGTTTAAATAACAAATACGTATAATTATTAAACTTCTAGGGTACTTTAACCCTAGGTTGTCTGATTGATCCTACCATGTACTGACATATTACAGTATGGCAGTATATGGGGATTTTCCGCATCATCTATTACTATGTGCAAATCGGACAGGTGTGGAAATGCTTAGTAACATGCAAACTTTCAGTTATGAAAGTTCACAGGTTATAGCGAGGGCGCAGGCGCCGCTGTCTGCATCTCCTTCATGAGGAGCAAAATAATCGCAATGTCTGGCGATGACTGTCTTTCATCATACAGTGCACTGACCTTACTCACTGTATGATGTGAGTGGCAGGTTGTCCTCCCTCATCCCTAATGTGGAGATGGTCAGTGTAGAGGTGGCAGAGTTACACTGACATTACTCGCTGTATGATGAGAGTGGTTTTCCTCACTGGTCCCTGCTGTGGAGATGGTCAGTGTAGGGTGGCAGCTGCTGGGACATCACACAGAGCAGCATTGATGTAGCCTCTCTCTGTGCTGCCACCCTCCCCCCACCACACCTATCAGGAGCTGCAGAGGAGTGTCTGGAGATGATGGCCGGGTCACCTCTCCTGGTGCTGAGCCCCGGGATGATACCTGTGCTGACTGGAGACACAGCTTGGCAAGGAGGTTGAGGAGGGGGGAGTGCTGGGAGCTCAGTTTGTAACAGTCTCTCAGCCTCCCGGGTACTGCACCTGAGGATTAAGCTTAACTCCTCGGCGGCTGCGTGTCACTGAAAATGGCTACGCGTGTCAGCACTGACACGCGTGTCATAGGTTCACAATCATTGGTCTAGTAGTTTAATGAAGTCCCTTTAATGTCTTAGTGCCCCATGATGTTATTATTCACTGTATAGAGATAAAGATTTGTTCACCTCTCTGAATTATAAGTACATCACTGACGAGGGTAGTTAGAGAGTATCGACTAAACCATGTAAACTAAAATATAACTTTTATTTAATAAATTAAAAATAACGAATGTGGAGGGTGTGTGGTACTACACCAAATTCATGTGCGTTAAAAACATTTGTGCTGGGCCCAGTTCATGGCGCTAGTCTAGGGCAAACTAAACCAGGGTCAGACAGTATTGCAGGGGTTACAGGCTAATGGATAATAGAGAGCCTTTATGTGTGCCAAAAGCAGGCTAATGCACCTATTATCCGGCCAACACCTCTTGCATGAGATGGACAAAAATTTTTAAAAATATATATCAACCCCCAACCACAGTGCAGAGCGGAGTGTACACCCTGCACCAGGAGGGGAAAGAAATGTGATGGAGGCTATCAGCTGAATTGATGTAGGAGATGGGTCAACTAGTCGGCTAAACTGAAGCCGCAATGGGCTAAGATCAGCTGTTAACCTAATACAGAGGCTGTCTAGAACCCTAACTCCTCAGCGAGTACTCCTAAAGATACTAAGATCCTACGCGTTTCCTGACAATTCTCATCAGGGATCAGATAGATTTGTCATTATAAGTTAAAGATTAGAGATGAGCGAACACTAAAATGCTCGGGTACTCGTTATTCGAGCGCTACTACACTTGATCTTATACAAAAGGTTCTTAGAAGTGCTGTTTAGGGAGTAGCCTAGAGACAGGGGCTTGGATTGGCGAAAGCTCGCCTGGCAGCGGAGCGCCAGCTCCATCCCAAGATCCAACTAACATAGTTTTAACTGCAGCACCTTTAATCTACTCAGGTGTTTGGCCAAGCTTCCATGTGCAGAGCCTTGGTCCCCTTGAAAAATGCTCGAGTCTCCCATTGATTGGCCAAGCTTCCCTGTGCAGAGCCTTGGTCCCCTTGAAAAATGCTGGAGTCTCCCATTGACTTCAAAGGGGCTCGTTATTCGAGACGAGCACTCGAGCATCGGGAAAAGTTCGTCTCGAATAACGAGTACCCGAGCATTTTAGTGCTTGCTCATCTCTACTTACAACCCAACTGAAAGCACAAGGATATCTGAGATAAAATTGGAAACTTTTATACATCGCTAATACATGAGTTCTGTACCATGTTAATTTAAGTGTATTATTTTTTATTTTTTTACCAGATTGATACCCGGGTTAACATTGTGCTAAAACTCATATGTAAAAGCATACTGTGCCTATATTACTAATATTAATTCATGGCAGAGTAACCCCTTCCACATGTTTCATGCATTGTGGGGTGCTGTTCACACGACCAGTGTATAACTAATATGAGCAATCATTGTATCTTATGTAATAGTCCCCAAGGGACTATTAAATATTTATTTAATAGTAAACACTTTTTTTCCCTTTTAGGGATGAGAAGTAAAAGCTCTCACATCTACCACCCGATTCACTGATGGTAGATGATAAGTACTCATCCCAACCCATCCAATGCTCTATAGACATGTAAAACCCCGGCCCTAGGTTGGCTTGCTGGCACCGCCTACACAGCATGCAAAGTGCTTGGATCGTCACCGTCTCTCTGCAAATCTCCCAAATGTAAGGCGATTACATTACAGGCGGTCCCCTACTTAAGGACACCCGACTTACAGACAACCCATAGTTACTGACAGACCCCTCTGACCTCTGGTGAAGCTTTCTGAATGCTTTACTGTAGTCCCAGATTGCAATAATCAGCTGTAAGGTGTCTGTAATGAAGCTTTATCGATAATCCTTGGTCCCATCACAGCAAAAGATGTTTAAACTCCAATTGTCAGTGGGGCAAAAAAAATTTTTGTCTGGATCTACAATAATAAAATATACAGTTTCAACTTACATACAAATTCAACTTAAGAACAAACCCCTATCTTGTACGTAACCCGGGGACTGCCTGTACTTGTGCAGCCGCACTTCTACCAGCCTGCTGAAGAAGGAATGGAATTCTCTTGCATCCAAAAAATTCTAGCCCTTACCCTGGTGAACTAATTTACCTTTCACTGGTCCACAGAATTGAATGAATGCTTTTGCAATGTTTCTAATGTTCAGTTACTACCCTTAATTACCCATTCAAATAATTTTTTAGGTGCCAGGCCTTATGTGAGTCACTGAAATCTGATAAATGAACAAAGATTTACAGTATGTCAGGACTTGCCAAAATGATGTGGCAATTTATTCAATTATTGTTCATGCAGGAAGTGACAAATGTGAGTAATGAAGTAATTTATAACAATCACCAATGTTATATGATATTAGACTGCAGGACCCTGCTGTATGTGGCAATTTAACAGTTATACAAACTATTCACAGCAGTTAACTAAGACAGAAATGCATAAGAGGGGTTTAACCCTTAAAAAACACCTATGCCTTGCCCACAGTACAGGTGGTCCCCTACTTAAGAACACCTGACTTACATACAACCCCTAGTTATAAACGGACCTCTGGATTTTAGTAATTTGCTGTACTTTAGCCTTAGGCTACAATAAACAGCTGTAGGAGTTATCAAATGTATCTGTAATTAAGATTTATTGTTAATCCTAGTTATTATGACAACCCAACATTTTTAAAATCCAATTGTCACAAAGACCAAAAAAATTTTGACTGGGTTTACAATAATAAAGTAGACGGTTCCGACTTACATACAAACTCAACTTAAGAATAAACCTACAGAGTCTATCTTGTACGTAACCCGAGGACTGCCTGTATAGGGGTTAAGTCTCTGTCTGTTAAGGGTCTAACTGCTTGGATCAGTGAACTCGAGAATGGGTGGTCACATGCTCAACCTCTTTTCCATTTACTTATATAAGACGTATAACTTATATAGAAGATAACAACTAGACCCAAACAACCAGATTATTTTACTTTATTGTGTGGTAATAAATGCAAGTCTCTTAGGATTTGGTGTGAGTTCTAGAATTTCAAAGCTGCCATGGAACACAATAGATGGCATGAAAAATGGGAATTTGTTTTTAGGGTTCCTACTATGGTGACAGGTAATCAATACTCATAAATGTCATAAACAGGCATTACAGAACCTAAACAGGCTTTACAAAGGGAACAAGAATAACATTTAGTTATTAAAAGGAAGTGTCATGAGGATTTAGGCCCACAGTCACCAACCTGCTATTCTGGAATGAGTCAAGATCAGAATGACATCCTTTTATATTCTGGGAGGTTCAAATAGAAATAGTTCTTTGAACAATATAATCTGCTGTGCCTTTTCTTCACTCAGAATAGCAAATTTGTTGGTAATGTTCTTTTTCTCCATTATGCCCAGCATATAAAAGAACATCATTGTGATCCTGTCACTGTTCAGGATAACTGGTTGGTAACATCCGGTAAGCGTAAATCCTCATAACAGATTCTTTTGAAGTAGACACCTCTAGGGGAAGCATAGAAACATACATTACTATATTATTGTTTATAAATAATATAGTCATATATTCTAACAGACTAGGAACCGGTAGAAAACAAAAAACGAAACAAATTTATATTCTGTTAACAATGACTAAGTAAACATAAAATGAAGGTTAGGTTCATACTTAAAATATACATGTGTATATATGGATACATGTTGTGCAAAAAACCTATGTTGCAGTTATCTCATTTTGGCCCCTTAAAGAAAATCCAAAAACAAATCATCTTAAGTTTCGTACTTATGTCTGTGTCACACTGAAGAGCTGTATAAAGCTATAATTCCACACATATTCCTGAACTAAATAGTAAGTGGCACTTAAAAATACAAATCACATTGTGGGGGAGATTCATCAAGGCTTCTATGCCAGTTTTTGGCACAGAAGCCGTGATTTTATGGCAAGTTCTTGCGCACCGCACGTACGATTAGCGACTACATCACCTCCACGCCATGTGGGTGTGGAGGGACGCAGTGTCTGGCGGAGTGGGCTGGCGCGCGGCATTTCTTCGCTGATTTTTAACGCAAAACTATGCCAGTTCGGACCTGGACATCAGCCTATGATACGTTTCCCCCTATGTTTTATTATATCTACATTAATTAAGGGTTAATATAGTGTTTTGTAACATTACAAATATTTTTTGTCAATGAGTTGTTCAGATAAATACATACAGCTGAAACCAGAAGAACACTGTATAAAAAAAGACATGTGCATGAAATCTTGACAGAAAAAAAACGGAAATGTAGATATTTTTGCAAATGTGTTAACCCCTTAACCCCTTCCCGACATTTGACGTAATAGTACTGCATCGCGGGAGGTGCGTTCCCGCAAAATGCAGTACTATTACTTCAAGCTTCTGGCGCCGGCTCCTGAACTGAGCCGGCGGCAGAAGCTGCGGGTGTCGGCTATATATTATAGCTGACACCCGCCTCTAACGCCCACGATTGGCATTTAAAGGTAATTTAAGGTGAATCGGAAGATCACTTGTTCAAGCCCAACCTGTTGTTCAAAAAAATAAAGGTTTTTTACAATAAAAATAAATAATAAAAGAAAGTGAAAGAAAGAAACTGAACACCACATTTCCCTGTACACAAGTAATAAAGTATAAAAAACACTAAGTGTAAATCCATAGTTCCTACGCGTTTCGAACAAACTAGTCGCTCTTAGTCATGGAATTCCATGACTAAGAGCGGCTAGTTCGTTCGAAGCGCGTAGAAACTATGGATTAACACTGTGGATAAATGAAATTTGACGAAATAAAAGTCTGAAAGATCACCGATGTTGGCTGGACCATCAAATTTATTCCTCTCAGTATTTTGCCTGTGCAAACAAGGCGGGTTCCGTGCCAACTTCAACGTGACCTTGGAGGTGAGCTGGGAAACCCCTTTTTTTCTTCCTGATGCTTGGGCTCTGGTAAAGCCTCAAAAGCCCTTCTAGTCCATTGGCGTAATCTTAAAAGTTGATTTTGAAAGAAAAGTGACCATGGATAACAAATAGTATTAAGAAGATTACCACAAAACGCGTAGGAACTATGGATTAACACTGTGGATAAATGAAATTTGACAAAATAAAAGTCTGAAAGATCACCGACGTTGGCTGGACCATCAAATTTATTCCTCTCAGTATTTTGCCTGTGCAAACAAGGCGGGTTCCGTGCCGACTTCAACGGGACCTTGGAGGTGAGCTGGGAAACCCCTTTTTTTCTTCCTGATACAAAGTCTAACAACCAGGGACTCAACTACCGGCACCCCCCGCCCCCCTGAAAAATACTAAAATAGCTTATCCCTCATAACATGAATCACAATCCTCTACAGGTTACATTAGCGCAATAGCAGTATACAACTGGAATTTCATAAAACAAAAGGGTTCCTATTGTTGGACAATCTAGTTGGCCATGTGAGCTATAATGATTTTGCTACTTCCTGTGATGTCAAGACCAAAGTCAGAGTACCCCATTCATCACTTTAGCCAGCTGAATCAAGACCAAAGTCAGAGTACCCCATTCATCACTTTAGCCAGCTGAATGAGGCAAGGGACTTTCAGTTTACATTGGCTGTGGCCTTTTTACTGTACATTGACTGTGGTCTACAGATGGAATAACAAGTGATTAGTGCTCAGAAAACTACCAACCACAGGCAAGGGACTTTCAGTTTACATTGGCTGTGGCCTTTTTACTGTACATTGACTGTGGTCTACAGATGGAATAACAAGTGATTAGTGCTCAGAAAACTACCAACCACTACTTGTGTTGCCAATCCCACCCAAATCTCAAAACCCAGGCTACTTCATAATGTACTGCTAATAAAATGTGTATATAGATGTGTACAGCTTTTTCATATCTTAAATTTGGTGTTAATGTAACTCTGACTTGAAAATAAAGTTTACCAAATTCTTATACATGCTTCCCATAATGTTTTGTATTCTCTTAATAAATAATTTAGAAAAAAGTCTACAAGTAAACACTGCAAAGTGTGTTCATACAGAACTATAAAGGGACTAGCCTTACAGCTTCTATCACATGGAGCAGTATGAAGCATGTAACAATTAGTAGAAAACAGCATAGGACAGAAAAAGAGCTATAGACTGTTGAAGACAGTCAGGAATTATATTTTTATTTGCAGCTCACATTCCTAAACATGTGTTTAACTGCCTGGTCTTGTACCACAACTATATGTGCAAGTTTTAACATCAAGGAGGGAATTTTAGAAATGATGGAAGGGAATTCATTGACCTGCCCCTTTTTGTTTTTTCATTTCCATTTTTCACTCCCCACCTTCAAAAATCTATAACTTTTTTATTTTTACATGTAAACATCTCTGTGAGGGCTTGTTTTTGCGTAAAACAAATGCAATTCATAGTAACAGTATTTAATATTCCATGCCATGCACTGGAAAGCAGGAAAAAAATTCTAGATATAGTGAAAATGGTGAAAAAATGCATTTGCACCATTTGCTTGTGGCTTTCACTGTGTGCCCCAAATGACATGTCTACTTTGGGGTGGTGCTATCATGGGAATAAAAAAATTGTA
Organism: Engystomops pustulosus; assembly: GCA_019512145.1. Taxonomy (NCBI): domain Eukaryota; kingdom Metazoa; phylum Chordata; class Amphibia; order Anura; family Leptodactylidae; genus Engystomops; species Engystomops pustulosus. The sequence continues at coordinate 137,422,144 of CM033647.1, read as the reverse complement.
TGGGTTTTGTAATGTTTTCATACATTTACAAAAATTAAAACTTCCTGTACAAAAGGAAGCGCTAATAACTTTTTCATACTTGCTACTGGGGCGTGGAGTAGCCGCATCTGAGGTTACACGAGGAGGCTACTCCACGCCCCGGTAGCCTCTTTTCCCCTCCTACTCATGCGCAGACGGCAGGATCGCCGGACGAGGGCGCGCAGCTACGCGGAGCTGCGCGCCGAAGATGGACGAGTAGGAGGGGAAAAGAGGCTACCGGGGCGTGGAGTAGCCGCCTCATGTAACCTCAGATGCGGCTACTCCATCTATATCTAATCAAAAAAGTGCGGGGACGTGAGGATTAGCCCTTAAAAGGGCTATCCTCACGTCCCATTGATCCACCTACCACCCAATCTACCTTTATAGGTAGATTTGTGGTGGTAGGTTCCCTTTAATATCTCAGTTTTCCTGACACTTAGAAAGATAAATTTAGATTCATATAAAAGAGGAGACTCTCTTCTTTCATAGGAAAAAAGAAGTCAGGTTCTGTGTGTCACAGAGCTAGAGATACAGCCCCCTGAAATGTACCCCCCATATTAATGTTTTTAACCCTTCTCTATGCAGAACACACTTTCTCTCTTATTCCCTTCTATTTTGTGATAGTTATTTTTTGTTGGGAAAATTGACTGATACGATGAACATTCCATCCTCTTCGCCTAATGTGACTACACCGCGACCAGAACATGTCCATAAAGTTATATGTAACACCAATAACACACATGTTCTGGAATAAAGTTTTTATTTCCCATCATCCTCCATTACTTACACCTATGTTATGACACTCTCACTCTCATTCTTATGAAGCGCGGAGGGTTCTGTTATTGTGCGGCTAATACATTGGCGACATCTAAAAGTGACTTTTATGATCTCATTAGCCTGGGTTATGGATATATAGTTACGTATTTGGGTGACCATTGTGTAAGGAGCATACAATGATACATCTGTGTAAATTTTCTGCAGTTCCCTTTGCTGCATATTTTGGTGAATATATTGTTGTGCGGTATGTGTGATCTCCTCACATCTTACTGTTTTAGGAAAGTAGATTTTCTTTATATAAGTATCTGGATTTGTACATATTTAAGAGGAAATTTTAAATGTTAATTGCCAAATGCATCGCCCGGTTGTCTGCTTTCAAAAATATATAGGTTTTATGGCGCTTTTACTTTTTATTCTGTTTTATTGATATATTTTGCAGGTTGTGACTGTCTTAAAATTTGTAGCTGAAAAGCAGATATCTAGTTATTACAGTTTAAGGCTACATTCACACTAACGTATGGGGGACGTATATACGGCCGATATACGTCCCCCATAGGCAGCAATGGGCGCACGGCACCCTACGGGAGCGGTACGGTGCCGCACACGTGCCGTTCCATACCCGGGAAAAAGATAGGACCTGTCCTATCTTTTACCGTAATACGGTGCCGTGCGCCATACGTTGCTATGGAGAGGGGCGGGGGTGAGCTGCGCTCACCTCCTCCTTCTCTCCCCGTACACTGCCGTTGCCCGCTATGGTACAGTGCGGGCGGGCAACGGCAGTGTGAATATAGCCTAAGTGATATTATGTGGATTAATTTATGTGAACATATCAATATGGGACATTTGTGAACTCTACACATGTCCATGTATTACATTTAGGAGATGTTAAGGTAAATATTTTCTGTTTGGAACAAATTTTTTGCCATCAAAGTCAAATTTTAAATATTTTTTTATAAAATGTTTCAGTTTAAATCAAAATTGCGCCGATGTCTATAAACTCTTTGATGCAATTTAGAAAATGGGGCAAGTGTCTGCTTTCAGAAAATATTGGTCCCTCTCCCCAATGGGCCTCACAGTCTAATCAACCTACCAGTCATTTTTTTGAGTGTTGGAGGAAACCGGAGGACCTGGAGGAAACCCACGCAGACACAGAGAGAACATACTAAATCTTTGCAGATATTGACCAGCGCTGCAAGGCTGTAGTGCTAACCACTGAGCCACCGTGCTGCCCATCAATCTCCTATAAAATTCTCCAAAATTACAGTTTGTTTTACCATACTAAAGGGAGCCTCTTGCTGACTGTGACTGGTCATAAAATAGTTTTATTTTGGGGCCCCACTTTTAGTTTTGCCCAGGGCCCCACTTTGTCTAGAACCGGCCCTGAGTACAATTACACCTCTCCAGGGACAATATATAACATCGTCTGCAGAGAGCACAGAAAAAAGCAGTGTGACACATTGGGGCAGATTTACTTACCCGGTCCATTCGCGATCCAGCGGCGCGTTCTCTGCGGTGGATTCGGGTCTTCCAGCGATTCACTGAGGCAGTTATTATGCAGGGGGTGCATAATAAAACCGACTTCTATCCCTGCATAAATGTGGTGACATTTCTGATGCTCATTTGTTCTTTTTTACGATTCGCCACAATATAACGTGACAGAGCAAATTACGGCTAACATCAGACCCCAAAATGACTGACTGCCCCCCCCCCATAGACGCAGCAGAATGTGGAGGATAGGTCTGGACACATAGGGACGCCCCGGGCTGAGGTGCTGGGTGTATCCGAGCGGCATGTTCTAACGTATCACTGGATTGTGTATCTAAAGGTCACGGAGTATTCTGAATGTGACTGCAGGTATCTCAGCATGTGATACCTTGAGCATGTTTATGTCACGAGACCCCCGTATCCATGAAAACCGCTCGAACTGCAGCACAAAGGAAAAATACAAGGTGGGGGGGCATTTATTATCGCTTTTCAACCGGAAAACTAGCAGATTTTTTTTTCAGTGGCTGAAATTGTTGCGTCTTAATTCTAAAGTGTTGGCGGCACAATTGCGGTGGTTTTCCAACTATCACAACTTTTTCTTTTATTGCAAAATGGTGTCGCTGCTTGTGAATCCGACTCTTTCTTTTTCCTAGATACACTGCTTAGAAGACAGTATCACACAGGATAGAATTAGATACACAGCTCATATGAGAGTATCACACAGGATAGGATTAGAGGGGTTAAACACAGTAAAAAACGGTTTGATTTTTTACAGTTCCTTCATTGCAGTTCTAGGGAAATTGGGGGTGATTTGAATTCTTAGTTTTTTTATACTATAGTATAGCAGTATATGGGGCTTTTCCTCATATAATGGTTAAAACCGGGCAGCCTCGGGTCTTTGGAAGACCCGAGGCTGTCATGGCGACGATCGCTGCTACCCGATGACGTCACGGGAAGGGACGATCTTCACCAGGATGGCGGCACCCACGCGCCACCAGCTTTGCTGGCGCCAATCGACGTGTGAGTGCCCATCCTCTCCTTGTACCCGCACCCAACTCATGCCGTACTATTACAGCGCACGTCGTTTAGGGGTTAATGTGTCTCAGCCCCACGACAGTGCAGAGCTGGGCACCATAAGTCTTGTGCTGCACCTAATTACGACAGTGCAGAGCTGGGCACCATAAGTCTTGTGCTGCACCTAATTAATCGTTATGATAATGAATCTATCACAGTATAAGACTCTTGTTTTACTTTTAAACCCTGTTTTAGCTGGTTCTACTATGGTGCAGTCTCCTTAATTATTTTTTTGGTGCACAGGCTTATTTCCATATGGCCATGCTACCTATCTCCAAAACCACAGCACTTTCACGAGGCCACTCCCTTTTGTCAAACAAGTAAGAAAACTGCAAAAAAAATGGTCTAAAAGCCTTCAAGAAGCCTTTCAGAAGGCATTTCAGGCAGTTTTTTGCGCAAAATGTCATTTTCAGCGCAGGAGCAACAATGAATCCCCCCCACCCCACCTGTTGGTGCAAGTAGTTTAGTAGTCTAAAAGCTGGTGATAGGTTCCCTTTAAGTACAAAAAGCATCTATCTATTGTAATTGAGCTTATCCACTTGAAAAAGTAAATGCACTTCAATAAAAAGTGCTAGTTAAGTAGCAACATTAATATATAGTTTAGTTTATGTCTACCAATATCTTTTAGATACAATTCTATGAAGTTATGCTGTGTCTATACCTTGGAATGATTATGTTAAAATGGTTGAAAGAAAGAGGATTTGTTTCATAGTTTCTACTCCACCTTAAGCTATATGACACACCCAGGTATGCTATTTGCATTAGTAAAGAGAGAGAGAGAAGACATGGCTGACAACATGATCCATGAAGTCTGGTAAAAACAGCAACTACAAATTTTAAACATACATCAACTACCTAGAAGGTAAGTTTTAGATTCTTGATGATCATTTTGTGTTTACGGTAAATGTTAAATGTGTTATGTCTAGATGCAGATGCAGTGATTCAGTATAAGAAAACAAATATAGCAACCAGAGTAATATCGATATATGATGTTATGCTGTGTGTTTAGATACAGTTTATATCTCTTACATTTATACATAGTATTTATGTACAGGAGCAGTGTACGTACAGAAACCATTTCTTATCCTTGCTGAAAGATTTTTTATATGTGTTAATTAGTGTGAAAGAGGTTTTTTTTAGAAGGTTTTGATAACAGTGCTCTGTATTTCACAGAAATGTCTTTAAACATTTATTCTCTGTACTACTACTGTACACTACCCATCAATAATATAATTAAAAGTAAACATGCATCAAAGTTTATTCAATTATTGCTCTATATAATAGGCTTGATAGTATAACCATTTATATACCATAAGACTAAGATGATCATAGTCGAATTTCTGAAAGCAAACATTTACTGCCGCCGCCATATTGCCCGCCACGCTGCTCTTCCCCGCCTTCAACTTTTGGGAGCCGTAGCGTGTCATGCTCCGCTTAAAAGCCCGGATTTCGTCACCGGCAGGCTCCGTGACTGCGGCTGGTGCTATGCGAGCCCTCTTACCCCCGAATCGGGCCAAAATGCAGGGTTAATAGGGGAACTGCAAGCGGGAGCTCCTCTCGCACACGTCCGCTCACATCAGCGCACAGGCCACGCCCCCCTCCTTTATGCATCTTTAAAGAAAATCTACCATCATGATAAACCCGGGACACTTACTTATAGATCCAGACACCGAGACTGTGGTAATTTTCTTTTATTTGTTATTCATGGCCTACTTCCTTCTAAAATCGACTTTTACTTATGCTAATTAGCCAGAAGGGCTCTAGGCGGGGCATTGCCATAGTTCCCATTCCTTTCCCCTCTCTCTGCCTGCTGTAATCTCACATAATGGGATGGAGGAAGTAACAGTCTGTGAAACCTTTTTTAGACCAACATTTGTATGCTGGAGATTTCAGCTATAGTCGCCCCTGTTTTTCTGTCAGAGTAAACAGTGAACAAGGTGGGCCGCGGTATTCACCCGTGTGCCCAACCCTTCTCTGGCGCAGAAGGCACTGCATGTCTCCTCAGTAGTTGGGAATGCAACAAGCCCACAGAACCTGATTTGATTTGAAAGACGAGATTCTTATTTTTAAATTATATGGATTTAGTTGCTATACTGCCATTGATAGGGTCATCTGAAGTGACCTTCCTCTTCTAGCCTCTAAAAATGTCAGGATGCGGGTAGTTTATCGGTGACCCTTTAACTCCATGCATACCTAGAGAATATTTCACTTGCAGATTTAGGGGTTAAATCAATGCAGTGACTTTAAAGAGTTGAAGGGATTATGTCACCACATATTCACAAATACAGTAAGTGACAGGTTCCCTTAGAGTCCTATTAACTGACACCCTTTTTAGCTAAAAATTGTTTCCCTTAGATCCCTATAAAGAAACTTTATCTTATATTACCTGGCATCAGAAGGGGTGTCTCCTGCTCAGCCGACCCCTCCCATCTACTCCTCTCCATGCCCCATGCCTCTTCTCACCATGTCATGTGACTAGGGTGATGTCATCTAAGGTTCTGTTACATTTGCAACATCTACCCCATGTATGTATCTAATTCACATAAAATTAAAATCTACTCCTCCCCATCCTCCGTGGACTTCGACTCCTTCCCATCCTCCATGGAGCCATGCTGTGATTTCAAGTGATCAGATACATATATGGGCAGGGGCGTCTCTATGTTAAAAGATCCGGGGCACGAACCCCGGATCATTTGGCCGGAGCCCCGGATCAGCAGGTCACTGGTCCCGCTGACCGGGGAGTTTTCCTCACTCTCATCTCTATCTGTGTCGTCAGGACACAGATAGAGACCGAGTCGTGTAGTGGAGCACTGATCTTCGCTCCGTGCAACACTACACAGAAACCGGAGATGGATAATGTGATTACATCGCGTCTCCTTGCTTGAGCAGCTTTAGACGCACCGGGAGGCAGGAGCACGATGTGATTACGTCACCGCCATCGTCCGGCACAGAAGCTACAAAATGGGTAGGGAAGACTGGTGAGTAAGTACTGTATTTTTTGGTTTATTATTAGACAGTGTGGGGCATAATTATGGACTGGGGGATTACTGTGCCCTGGAACTATTACTTTATAAGGGGGATTTACTATGTATGGAAGTCTTACTTTATAACAAGGTGTATTGCTTGGGGCATTACTTTATAAAGGGGCATTAACTATGGACCTGGGGGCATATTTAATAAAAGGGTGCATTGCTGTGGGCTCAGGGCCTTACTCCATAAAGTGGTCATTCTAGGGACAGGGGCATTACTTTACAAGGGCTTTATTACTGTGCACTGGAACATACTATAGACAGGTTCCATACTATGGACTGGAGACATTACTTTATAAAGGGGGACATTACTTCAGACGGAGGGCATTATTTTATAAGGGTCATTATTATTCGACGGGGGCAGTATTT